>OZ024720.1:30231510-30321022 GCA_964016875.1 Fallopia convolvulus | reverse complement strand
CAACTTAAAATAAAAATAAGATAGTATGTGATTTGTACGGAAACCAAAATAGTTCTCTTTTTCCCAAAAAAAAAAAATTTACTCGGTCTGTTTGACGTTTTCTTTTCGATTGAGTAATCTAC
Source organism: Fallopia convolvulus (assembly GCA_964016875.1). NCBI lineage: Eukaryota > Viridiplantae > Streptophyta > Magnoliopsida > Caryophyllales > Polygonaceae > Fallopia > Fallopia convolvulus. Next base: position 30,320,900 of record OZ024720.1, on the reverse strand, counting down.
AAGAATCATGTTGACTGTACTTTTCAAGACATACCTTACGGCTCTATTAGACAACATTGTGGTGCCGTGCATAGCCCTCTTCACATAACCAAACCGATCAGCCTTAACTAAATTGCCTTTCTCTTTGTCTATGACAAGGCCTCTGATGACCTATGCATGAAAGAAGAAGGATTTCAGCCCACAGTGTATGCAAATCAATGGTCTTTAACAACATCAAAGAAAAAAAATAAGTTGCCAGACAGCACAAGGCCATAAAAAGTGTTTCAATATTTTACCAAATCTGGATCAAAAGCAAGTCCATCAACAGGGAAACCCATGTTCCTCAAGTTTTCCATACAATAGTCATAGGCACGTCCTTCCCAAGCCTGAATCAAAATAATAATAATAGGAACATGAGCAATCTTGTAGATGGAAAAGAATAAAACATCAGGAATATACAAAACATAAAGCACAAATAACATAATGTCAAACCAGCATGTAGGTTCTGCAACTAAACTGTTAGTTGTTAACAAACAAGTCAATAGGCTACATTTTACTGCAAACTGATAATCAACATTGTGTATGTTCCCATCCATGCTATGCAAGTACGCACCACCAAATTTATAAATGGTGAAATTTTTATTATTCTGGGTAGCTATTATACTTTTTTTTTAACTTTCCAATTTTTTTTTACAAAATGAAGAATTTGAACCAATCACAATGGATTAAGATGTTAGACAAGATGACTACAACACAGCCGCACAATGCCTTATATGGTGTCTCCTTATGAAAAATGAAGAGAACTAGAGAAGAAGCATATCCAAACAATGATATTTAACCACCAGTATTGGAATCAGTTAACTGATTAGTCTCTCTCTGCATTTGGAACTGAAATATCTGAAGATAAGAATTTTATGCATCAATATCCACTGAATTCCAAATGTCAAATAAGCTGTGTCAGCAGAATAATTCCTTGTTACCAGGAATATGATATGATTCAAGTAGAGCCTGGCTGAGTTAGGAAGAGCTTTACGTAGATTTGCAAGATATTTTAGGATATAGTTTATTTATTTCATTATCAGATTATTATCTTTTTCCTAATAGTTTAGTTTATTTAATATCAGCAACTTTTTTATCTACAACATATATAAGGGCTTTATTATTCAATAAGAAAAGCAAGAAGAACATTATTAAGAAGGTTTTAACCTAAAATCTAGGAGTGTCAATGACCAACCACGCCTTCAACTCTATCCTTTTTCATCCTTTTTAAGTAATCACGATAGATTCTAGGACTGGGAGTAGTTATCGCGCATGACTAGATCCTACGCTAAGGTGACACAGATTTGGGAGCAAAGTTAGAAGCTTTCATGTGGTAGACGACCACAAGACAAAGGGAATTAGAGGAGCAGATGGCAGAAACGTTAAAGTCAGTTCTTAGTAAACGGAAGGGTCCCATTAATGACAACACAGAAGGAAAACCTAAGGTTATAAATATCCATGAAACCCATGAAATCAATAAAACCCAGAAAAATACTAACTTAAGTTCAATTCCCACCCTGAGTGACGCTATACACAGCCTTGAGGACAAGGCTAGTTTGAAGAATTCGGCAAGGGCAGTTGACATCCTTGTCAAGGATGAAAGCTTTGCTCTAGCGCCACCGGCAAAACCACCTTCATGATCGTCAGATTTTTTCTGAGATACTCAAGCTCGTGGCGACCCTCATTTGCTTGAAGGACGTACTCCACTTGCACTCCAATTGGATCCTATAAACAGCCTTGAGCTGGAAATTAGGATGTGAGAAGAAGAGTTAGATGTTGCACGGTAGGAAGCGTCTAGCCATAGTCAATCAGCTAAGTGTAGCCTTAGGATCCATGCTTGTTTGATTGGATGGACAACAACATTGATACCAGCTGTGGAAGGCAGGCTAGGCGGCCATGTTGAGCAAAGGAGCTTTCTTCTACCGCCACCTAAGCCACCACCCCAACCTCTATTTGGTCCTTTCCCTAAAATCTTCATATTCACAACTACAATGAAGTCAGCTCTCTACTGGCTAGTCAGCAAGAAATAAGCATCAAACATTGACTCGGCCATTTGGGCGACATTTCATTCCAAGAAACCAAGGAGAAAGAATGGACTAATCTTTTGGTGAAGCAAGCAGCTCGTCGGGATTGCACCCTTCACCTAGTGTTCCTAAACATTCCACCCTAGTCTGATGCATTTACCTTTTATGAATACAACCTGGAGGACAAGGTTGTTTGAAGGAGGGTGGCATTGTTAGGAAACATGGAAAGATAGTTATAGTGTTTGTTATGAAGGGTATGGGTGTCTTTTTGTGTGGAGTTTGTTAGAGAATCCCAGCCTGCGTGTTGTAGTAGCCAGCTAGTAGGTTTATAAATAATGGGTAGAGTTTGTCTTTGGGGATCATCCAGAATATTGTAAGGATAAAGGCATAGTGCCTTTGGGCTCTTTGGAGATCTTCTTTACTGAGATTAGGCTCAATTGGGTTTATCCCATTGAGAGGTTACTTTTGTTTACCTATTTTCCAGATTATCAATCTATAGAAGTGTTAGGGTTCTAGTTCATCTTCTTGTCTAACACTATGTCTATGTTGTTATGACTTTATTTAGGCTATCCAAATGTGCCAGACAAGCATGTGTATTCTCCGAGAGAGAAAAAAACTCTCTATGCCAACTTTTTTGTATGTTAAGGAATCATTACTCACCATGACATTGTAGTGCATCAATGTGTAGTCCATGTCATAACCAATGGCACTAATTGACCGAAGATTTAGTGTTCGACTACAAAATATGCCACGAGGGGAATGCCTGGAAGAAAATGGACCCTGCAAATGAAATTGCAAAGTGCAAACATTATACTTGAACTAGAAGTAGCTCACAACACATAGACAATTAAGGCACATTTCTAAAAAATGACATTTAAGAACATAATAATTCTTTAATATTCAGCCAAGTGAACTTCGAACCAGTGACTTATTATGCGATAAAGCAAGCTTTGATTTCAGCCAACATTGATTCTTTGTGTAAGGAGCCTCGACTATACAATCTCATATAATGCTCTTCAACAAATACTTTAAAGAACCAACTATGATGTTGCATTAATGTCCTCAAACTTCACTGAAACTTCCTTTTCATATTGATTTATTTATAGACAAGTCAAGCACCATTAAGAGCAGATACAAAACATTTCTAAGCACCTCCATATTCCAAAATCAACTAGTATGTCTTTTAGATATACTAAACCATATTACAGCTGGGTTCTTCAACATTATGTATGAAGATTGATTGTTGCCTTGCAAACACACAAATCAATAATGTCACTTTAACCCCATACAAGTGAGATTAAGAAAGCCAAAGAAACCTGGAATTTCTCCATCAGTCTATCATATAATACCTCTATGCATTATTTGTAGGGGGAAAGTAATAGGACGATAAGGGAAGGATTTTATTTTAAAAATGAATATGGGAAGTGGTTAAAATAGAAAGTAAGATGAATCCTTTTGAAGAGAACTGTCTCTTCTCTTTATAACTTCCCTTCATCCAAACAACGCAAGGATTTCATCTCTTTCACCTCCTAACAAATTATGCAAACACATTTGCTGTGTCCTTTTATAAGTATACTTAACATGAAAGATTGATAGTGCCTCTGAGCTTCATCAAACTCAATTTTTTTTTCCCAATTTGCTGCAGCTTTACTTTCCAAGTGTTCAAAATATTAAAAAAGGGCAAACACCAGACCGGAATTTCCAAATCCCTGAGCAAAGTTTTGGCTTCTTCAGCTTCCATCTTTGCCACCTCCTCAATTGGCCCTCCCATAGTTATATGCCCATCATCCCCTACATAAAAACATAATACTCATTTACTCAACACTTAAAAATAATATTTATCAAAGCAAAATTCAAAATCATGCCTTTCAAATCACCCTTGGTGATTTGAAAGGCATGGATTTAATAATAATAATAAAAAAATTCAAAATCATGGATTTGAACACTTGGTAAAATCCTCTTTGAATATATAATTTACTAGCACAAAATCATGCCTTTCAACTTATAATTAAAATAACTAAATCTGTTCAAAATGTACCAAAAACTTCATCAAGATAGTCAAAATTGACTATCAAATCACCCTTGGTGCTTTGCCCTAGATAATCAACATCGCTCATGTTGGCGGGCGTGACAGAAAACGCTTGATCTCCAGCAGCGGTGGTGGCGGAGAAGGTGGGAGTTCTGTTCTGTGAACAAAGACAAACGGTGGAAGGCCAACTCTGTCGTCTGCCTAAAATCAAATTGCAGAAACTGGGTTGAAGAACAAGTGGAGTGATGGTGAAACATAGCGCCCTTGCCATGCTCAGAATCGACCCACCTGCAATACCGGAGTAGAGCTTTATGTTCTTTGCTTCCCAGCTTAGTTGGCCAAGCAACAACAGCCTATCTTTTGGGACTCTGGTGGTTTAAATAGGAGAGAATCTATCTATACGTATCTATCATATTATAACTATAACCTAAAACGGAGGTTAAAAAAATTATTAAATGACACATATCACTTTTAGATTGGTCTACACCACCTCTTTTATTAAAAAAAATATTATTTTATTTTTGGATATAATGAGCTCTTATCCATGTTTTTAGAATATAAGATAAAAAAATCTCTTTAAACAATCTTTTATTTTTGGATGATAGAGAGAAAGATCATTAAGATATTTTTTTATACTATCATACAAATTCTAGAATATTAATTTTATTTTTTCCATTATTAAACAATCTTTTGTTTTTATCATGTTTTGGATATTAATTTAATTCGACTATTTGTACCATTAATTTGGTTATCTAAAGGTCCATTATCTTTATAAACTTTTCCTTTTAAGAATTTAATACATAATGGTCTAAATCGATATGATTGTGTTAATATTATTATAAGGTCTAAATTTGACAAAATGCTCACAATTTTAATACCTTTAATTGCTAAATTGTAACCGAAGTATTTAGTGCACGATAATGCTCAATATAAATAGAACTTGCTCTAATGGTTCATGGGTGAGGAAGAAATAAGAAATTAGTTTGTCTCATTAGTTTCCCCAAAAATATTTTTATGTGTATTAACATTTTTAATATTTTTTTAATTACATGTGCAGAAGAAAAAGATGCAAGATATGAAGTCCAAGTGTTCAACGGTGTTTCTTCTCCTACAAAGTAAGTAATCTTAGGGAACATCAATCAATTTATATGTTTTTATACAAACATTATACTATTACGGGATATATTGTCAACAAAATGATCCTCACTTCAATCTTTCTTCAAGAACACCACCTTCAAGAAGAAAGCATATATCGGATTACACGTGAAAGCGACCATAATAGAAATTCACACATATGAAGCATCTAACTCAAGACTTGCAAGGTATATGTGAGATACTAAAGATTTTTAAGTAAGTATTTGTAAACAATACAAAAATAGTTAGATAATATATGTGAATTCTAAATTTTATTGTTAATTAATTATCATATTGAGTTGTTATTTCACAATAGCCCATATTTTTGGTGATTGTAGTAGGTAAAGTAAAAGAAAAAGGTTAAGGTTTGAATACCTAATATATTGTTTTATATTTCCCTTTTGAAAAGTATAAAAAAATATCTTTGAAAATTTAAATGAAAAATCATTAAAACAATTCAAGCCTAAAATCAAATTGATTATTTTAATAATAAAGTATTTGTACAAAAATAGTTTTTTTTAATAATGAATATCACCATCCTATATACTTTCACATATTATTTCTACTTACATGTAAAATTATGATTTTTTATATTTAATATGAAATATTGAAAATTTATAGTATTGAATGTGATTTGTCCTCTTAGGCTTTATAAAGTCACACTTTTCTACAATTCACTTGGGTAAATATGAAGGGTCTTCACCTCTCTAAGTTATAGTTTGAAGACAAATTTGAACAAAATGAAATGAATTTAGAGCAATAAATTGCTATAATTGACTATGCATTGTCAACTCATTCATATTCATCATCCTATTACCTAATACAAATGAAAGTATAAGGTCAATCTCATGGTCTTTTTGTTTTGAAAAGCCCGAGCCACAAAGAAGAAAAAAAACCAACACCTCGGGTGTAAATTAAACTGCTTCACATAAAATAAAAAATAGTTGTTTAAAGTAAACAGTTATATAGTCGGTTTGCTAAGGATTTTTTTTTGTTTCTATATTACATCAAAAATGCTCTAGCTCTTATTTGTCATCAATCCATTGCATATATCATGCATTACATCATAAAAACCAATTGTATAAAACTCAAATGACATTTAAACTCATACTAAGCATGTTATGATATAAAATTATCATAATAATTTCACTAAAATAACGTAAAATAAACTTTTAAGAGAAAAAACGTTAATAAGTTGATAAATATAAAAATTAAAAAAGACCCGTGCAAAGCACGGGCCAACCCACTAGTTATAAAATAGAAAAATTTGGCCAATTAATGACAAACCATTTTAGTACAATCAAACCATTGCTTTAATTCCATTTTTTTAGATAAAATCTTTTCAAATTCCTACAAGACATTTTAAAAGTTTAGTAACCGAAATGATATACTCCCTAATTCACTATTAACTGAAATGATACAATTGCCCTATTAATTGCTATCCTATTAATTGGCCTATTTATTTTTATCCTATTAATTGCTTACACTTGCAATTGGTCTCTTTGCATTCCATAACAATTTTTGCATTTAAAAATTATCATAAATGATAAAATCACTTACAATTGCCCATTAGCATTTTGTAACAGTTTTGAATAAACCAATTTGTTCCAATTTTGCACTATATATATCCATCAACACCTATCAAACTCCTTTTATAGCAAAACTTGCAAATCGAACATAGAGAGAAGTTCTACTCATCACATCTCAATGGTAAGGCTTTGCATACTTTTGTAATCTTATTTCTGATGTATTTCCAATATACTACAAACATACATTTACTTATTCTTTTATAATAGGATACAACAATGAAATTAGGCTCATTCAACACACATAAGAAAAATCCACAAGAGATTCCCAAAATGGACCAAAATAAATTAAAAGTAGAATGAAGTTAGAAAAGTCAATTTAAGGGCAAAAAATATTATTTTTTTTTACATATTCCTCCATGCATATTCCTATCTTCATTGGAAAAAAAGTAAATTTTGTTTAATCTCATAATTATAAATTTGTTTGAAATCTATAATTTGTTATCTTTAAGTAGATCCATCGAAATGCAACGTTTTTACTACTTTAGTCTTATATATTATTCATATCTTTTAATATACTTTTATGTATTTTATGGGTTGGTCTAGCTGCTAGCTATAATATATATAACTTCTAAATTATATAATTATATTAAATTAATTTTTCCCTTTTATTTTTAATGTTTTTAATCAGTAATTAAGTTGCAAATTGCAAATTGCAATGGACTTAGCACCAGAAAATTAAAGTTCCGTACCCAATATAATAAGTATATTTAGGAATTAATTTGACCAAAAAGAAAAGTATATTCAGGAATTTATCTTTTCAGTTTATCAAGGATTGCAGGGTCTTGATAAAATCACAAATGGAAGAAGGATTTCCAATCTGCAAAACTTTCCCATCCACCATTTACACACAACTCTATTTGCATATTCAAGTTTCTGCCGAACGATGAGTTACCCATAACGAATCACATCTTTAGAGCTACTCTGGATCATTAACAAAAAGAATGGGTTATAAAAAAACTTATCAATTTATAATATTGTATCCTATAAGCATAATATAACTACATTCTTGTACGTATTTTATTGATTTTGGAAAATCAAATATAGTTGAAAAAACACTTTCAACAAGACAAATTCTCAAATCTTTTCATGATACTTTATTATTTACATTTTATTTTTAGGCCACATAAATGAGAGATTAAATGTAATACCCCGACTTTCGTCCGGGCGCTACTCGGTGGTAGACCCTGTTCGGGCTACTCAGATTAGTCAGACAACAAATCCACTCGGATCTTGCAACTCGGGCACGACGAGAAATCAATTAAACATCCAAGTTTTTATTATATACAGAAGTGGAAAATATGCTAGTATTCTCGAATCCATGAACAGAAGATAACAATAAAATCGTTCTGTAAGTTCAAACTATCCTAAATCAGTTCTATCCAACTAGTAACAAAACAATTCACAGATAACTTTTAGTACATCAATAACTGAAAATCCCAACAGCCCGACCTAATGACACGTCGCCAATATCCGCTTCACCATTTTGTAGAGAATTCATCACAATTCTTGGAAAGTACCTGAAACTGTAAAAATATTCCCCGAAGGGTCAGCTACAATCCTAATTCAAGGTAGAAAGCGTGAGATGCATATAGAACGTTTGAAAAACCACACAGAACCCTAGCAATAAATTTTTACACAGAAATCAATAATTATCAATTCATATCAATTCAACACTTAACGTTAAATAGTCACATAGACATCCATACATTCAGACACACAATCAGACAGACACGAATACACACACACATACACACATACACACATACAAACCACATCACATTAAAATACAACAATACTGCAATAGTAAAATTAATACAGATAACACCAATAATAGTAACAAGGATAACAATAATATTCATAACGATCTTCCCAACATATATAACCACAAAATATATTACGTTAAACAAAACCCATTAACACAAGACCATTTAACAAAATCCATCGAATAATATAGCAATCAAAACAATCCTCCTCAAATCCAAATGGCACCCTCCGACCTCTCATCCATGGCGCACGGTCAGGGCGCGTACCATATACACGTGCCCATTTCCTTCATCCACCCTTCTTTCCCCGGCTAAACCTCTACTAGAGCGTCTGCCAAAACAATTTAGTTTATTTTTAGAAGGGGGTCCCGTCCAGCCGCATGACCATGCTCGGGGGCCACTCCTTCTTCAGCTTATCCCGTGCTCCATGGCCATACCGGTGGAACCCAATGCACGCATATCGAAAAATGTTTAAAAATAATTTTTCATAATTGCCCAAAATATATACAAGCACGTAATATGAATTCATTCCAAAATAAGGTTTGCACATTCAGTTCAATCATTTAACACATAATGATCGTAAGCAAAGCAAGTCGACAAACGATTAACCTCGAACAACAGAAACATACACGCAACGAAAGAAAGATAGACTCAAACAAGTCGCAATCACAATAACAAGCACAACCACAATCACAATTCGAACGTAATCACAAATTCAAACACAATTGCTTTCACATTCTCAATTACAATTGCAACCACACTCATAGTTACAGTCAGAATTACAATCACAATCAAACTTAAAACCACAAACCGAATCACAATCACAGTTATAGCTACACCAACAATTACAAATATGATTACAACTTCAACACCAGTACAAGCACAAACACAAGCACATTTACATTTACAAAGACAATTACAATTACAAGTTTCAAACGCACAATCGCAATCGCAATTACAATACAGTTACAAACACAATTTACAATTATGAGTACAACACAATTTTCAAATATAATTACAACCTTCACAAGCATAGAGAGAAAATTTTGCTTTAAAGGAATTAATATGCAAGAGGGACTAGTTCCCAAAAACCAATTCCACATACATGGCACTCAATCTAACAAGAATTGAATTAAGCCGAGCAAGTCGTAGAACGACTTACCTCGAATGACGAACTTACGAACCCAACAGCAAGACAAGTAATCCCGAACAAGTTTAGACACCTTTACATGTAAAACAAAATTTTAATGAATTCTCCAAGGAACTCTCTAAGATCAACTAAACATGTACAGCTAAGCAGCACTTATACCACATGGATTCACAAATTCGCCTATTACAATTTACTTCCCCCACTAACTAGCTAATTAATTATAAACCAAAACAAACAAAACCACATATTACATATCAATAAGTTACTAAGATGCAAAACAAGAGATCATGATTGATACAATTCCTTCAACTTAATTAATTAGTTACTCTAAGGAACCCCTCCCCTGCTTAACACCACATGGTTGAATCCAACCCACGTTCCCACCATACACGTTGGATTTTACTTAAACATATCCACATACACCCAACCTATCTAGTAAACTACGACTAATATGTTCCACCTAATGTTAATACTAATACTAATTTATTTTTATAATACTACTGTAAGTGCTAATCAATTAACATTTTTCTACTAGATCTATCACTTGCGTATCCAACCCGATTAATCTAAACAATACTAGTTCAAACTTTGAACAAAAATACTCTTTACTTATAGGCAAAACCGATCTCCTTACCAGATTCAATTTCAACAACAATTCTTTTAGCCTTAATTAATATCCATTGCCTTCACTGCTTTTATTAACAAAACAAACAACACCTACTCTAATGCATTTTTACGTACTCAAATTCACATGGACCAAACCAACTTTTAGTTTAAAGATTACCATCCAAAAATTTTTTTTTTATTAAATAACCGAAGGCTACCTTTGAGATGTAATCAACAACAGAGGCCAAGTTCGAGCAGTGGTAGGGTGAAAGAGATGGCAGCCGGCTTTGACATGGAACTAGAAGGAGTAGTGCTTGACAAAACGGGGTACTACACCGACGGCGAATTGACCGCTGGTGATCGAGATCGGTGCCTGGAGATCTCAAACTGCTCGTCACACAGGACTCCAACGAGGGCGGCATAAACGACGAGGCTGGAAATCGACGGCGAAGCGGTGGCGATCGACGAGTGAACGTCGCGGACCTGCAGCGAAGGTCTTGGCACCCGAAATCGGGAGTTGAGGCCGACTACTTCACTCATTCAACATGCCAAGGAAGGTCGATGAACCTATTACGGCGCGAGCGAACAGATCTAGCGATGAAACTCGATCGAGGCTTCGAGTTTGAGAAGTTGGCCTTGCTGCAGCCCGAACTAAGGCTAGACAGTTCCGATGTTGGGCGAGGGACCGCTCTCGAGAGCGTCAACGACGACGCTGAACGGGTTTAGTCGTTCCCTTCTCCGACTGACATGAGCGACGCAAACATCTGGCTGCCTCCTCAGCTTGAGATGAGCGGCGCCTCAAAACCCGTTAGAGAGCTAGGGCAAAGGAGCAAAGAGAGGGAGAGGAGGTGGGCTTGGGTTATTGGGCTTGTCGGCCCAAAACATCAACAAGAAGAGTAGTTGGAATAAAAATGGGATAAAAGAGACGGAAGAATTAATTATCGGGTTTTCGGAGACTCGGGTATTACATATTATCCCCCTTAAAGAAAGTTTCGTCCCGAAACTTAGAAAAGAGTAGGGCATGAAAGAAATACCAGAACTACGTAGAGGTTTTACAAGTACCTCCATGTAAGAGTCCGTATGTCCCCGGACTGTTATTTCTTAACTTTGAACTCCAAGCATGATTTCACAAAAGCAACAAACAAAAACAACTCTAATTCAACAAAACAAGGTTATACAATGAAATAAACACAGCTAATCTCCTTTCAAATGAACCAAAGAATTGTGGTTTAGTCAACCCAAGAAAGAACCAAATAGCTAACAGGTAAACAAGTAGATATTTTGTTGTCTTGCAAAAGAAATTAATGTACTAACGAACTAAACCGTAGCTAACACTATGTGAAACTTAGCGTAGATATATGTGTGGTTTTGTTATGTTGGGGGTTCTACATTAAAAACCATCTATCTATATACATTATAAAATAGAAAAATTTGGCCAATTAATGGCCAAAGCATCTAATGAAATAATGAGAAGAAAAAAAAGTACATTAAAAACTTAAATCATTTAATTTCTCTTGCAATTAACCTTTGGTTTAACCCCTCTTGCAATTGACATTTAGCCTACTTTAACAGATTCAAGATAAGTATCCAATGAAACTTAAAAAATAAAATAAAAAGATAACATTTATCCATTTATGATGAGCTCTATAATTAAGGAAAAGATAAAAATAAACCCTATTGATACAATTTTAAACGTAAGTTATTCAACCTCTCTTACAATTGACAATAAATTAAAAATTTTTTAATTTTGGATCTCAAATTATATTTTATTTTTTAGAAATATATATAATGTTTCATCTATATTATTATATTAAAATGAGAAATGCGAAATTTTGATAAAAAAAATAAATTAATACAAAGATGTTTTCATTTGCCACCTTTCTAACTCCTCAATTTTGTAACCTTTATTTGACCCCTCACATTCCATACCCATTAAAAACTAAATAAGATCATTTATTACAATAATTTTGTCTATCCCCTCACATTCTATACCCCTAAAATACTAGATAAGATCAAATTTAATTCTACAATTAAAATTAAGAAGATCAATAGCTTATAAATTGACCAATCCCTTTCTCATCCTCACACTCCTAATTAAATTTAAAAATTAATATGAATGTGTAATTCTACAATTAAACCAAGAAGACCAATAGTCTATATAATGATCATTCATTTTCTAAACCAAGAATATCAATAGTCTATAAAATGACCATTCATTTTCTCATGCTCAAACTCCTAATTGATTATTCTCATGCTCAAACTCCTAATTAAATTTAAAAATTAATATGAAGGTCTAATCCTACAATTAAACCAAGAAGACCAATAGTCTATAAAATGACCATTCATTTTCTTAATCAAGAAGACCAATAATCTATAAAATGATCATTCATTTTCTCATTCTCAAACTCCTAATTAATTATAAGATTAATTATGGAGGGCAAATAAAGAGATTATAAACATACATAGACACACTATAAAAAGCATAATACACCAACAAAACAATCATTCCAAAAAAACAAAATTAGTTAGTTTGTTTCATCATTGGTTAGTTTTTTCCATAGCAAACTAGCAAGGTTAGATTAAGCATCTCTATTACGTTATTAATATATATATATATATTACGAATTGTAAACAACAATTTGTATATTTTGTATTTTAACTAATTTCTTATATTTTGGCTAGATTATTTTTCTTAGATAACGCATCTAAATTACAATATTAGTCTTTGTCTATGAATTGTTCAATTTTGTTGATATTTTTGTTATGAATTGGTATTGGAATTGATATTAAATTTTTTTTATTTTGATTAATATTTATTTATTTTTTGTAGCAAGATTAATATTTATTTAATTTTCTTCCTACTAAATTAGTATCATAACTCCAAATATTTAGTTAGTTCCTTTTAGGAAAAATAAATTCCATCAATGTATCTATAATCTATATCTATCTATCTATCTATCTATCTATATAATATAAAGAATAAAATTTTATTCATTTATTACCAAACTCACAATTAATACCATATAAATAATTTAATAAAAAAATAGATATAAAAAACTAAATTTTTACATTGAACCCAATTAATAGTGTGAAAAGTTGTGACCTATAAAATTCCAATGTCAAAATGTCCGCTCATATAGTTTTTTAATTGGATGCTTCCATTTTTTAAAAGATTTGAAGAGAAAACATATGATGAAAAAAGAGGAAAAAATACATATCCACTTTAAGAATAAGAATATACATATAAATTATTTCAAAGTAATTCATAGTTATATACATTAGCATGGTTATACATACCTCAATAAACTAAAGCTACATATTTTATTATATTTTTCATTGAATTTAACGTATGTTTTTTAAATTATAGTGTAATAACTAAATTCAAGCTTAGGTAGTTTATACTTTCATTAGAAAGACCTTTTGAGTTTCTTATGAATTCCTTATAATTCATAAAAAATGACATAATGAGTCATGACTAGCTCGGATAATTGATGTGAAGATTCTAACGGTCCAACAACATAAAAAATGACATAAAAAGACCGTAAGTTGACCAAATAAACAAGTAAAATGACATAACTAAAAAATGTAAAAAAAACACAATATATTTTTACGATAAACATTACCCGTGCGTATGCACGGGCATCATCACTAGTTACTTTATAAATTGATAAAAAAAATTGATAAAATAAATTGATCAAAAAAAAATTGATAAAATAAATACGGACTATTATAGATATAATTCTATAGTGCCAACCATAAAACTTCTCGAACGTAAATTAGAATGCCAATTTTCAAGATTAATAACAACTTTAATGGAATTTAAGATGACCATTAATCATAGCAATTACATCTTACAAGTTACAAAAATAAAAACGTTTCAAGTAAGGGCATTGCAAATGACTCTTCATTTTTTTAAATGACCTTTAATCATAACAATTACATCTTACAAGTACAAAAATAAAAACGTTTCAAGTAAGGGCATTGCAAATGACTCTTCATTGATATGTGCTAAGTAGGAACATGAGGAAAATTCAAAAACAATTAATTGTTATTCACAAAAAAAGCACTAAAATAAAATGATCCAGTTAAAAAGGCTTGCCAAATACAATTTTGAATCAAAGAAAAAAACATTATGACTCCTCATTGTCTAACCCCCGGTTAAAAAGTCTATCAAATGTTAATAGGTTACACAATAGACTCATATTTTCAAAGAACATACACATTACAAAGTTTGTATTTACTTTTGGTGACCGTTTCATATGTTTCCTTTGAATCTCGAAATGAATTTGAACATTTAAATTTCTTATTCTTTTTTGTTTTTACATGAATTTTGGTGACCAATTGAAAATGCATGTAAGAGTATTTAAACAAATTTAATTTTTCATACTTTATTATTTTTATTATTGACTTCTTTGAACCTATTGTAAGAATTCATTTCAGTAGTGTAAAAAAAGTTGTTTTTAGTCATCGAGTGAAATTTTTCTTCATGTATATCAAATAGTTTCTGTAAATTATACATATTATTTTTTTAACACGAACCATTGTTCGGAAAATTTTTGGACGAAGCACATATTTGGCATCAAATGAAAACAAATCTTAAGGTGTAAAATATGAATAAATTTTAATGTGTTGGATTTAGGAGATCAAAAATTCTAAGAGTCGCACTTGACATTAAATTAAAGCAAGCCCAATCAATTTGCCCTGATACAATAAAAGAAAGCATGGGTCGGAAATTTTTTGGATGAAGCACATATTTAGCATCAAATGAAAACAAATATTAAGGTGTAAAATATGAATAAATTTGATGTGTTGGATTTAGTACAAATTTACTGTACAATATATATTTATTTTTTTGGGAGGATTTTATTCAAATTCATACATGCTGCCCTAATAATAAATATTTAATATTTGACCAAAAAATAATAAATAACTAATATCAAAGACATAACAAAAAAATTATTTTGACAATGTAAAATAAAAAGTTACATACTCTATCAAAAAAAAGAAGCAAGAACAAGAATCTTTTTGATTTCTAATATATACAATAAATACCATTACCAATTTACTATTATGCTTTTTTAATTTTGTACCTTTTTTAACCAATAAATCACAAAAATACAACATATCGAATTATTTTAATAATATTTTTAAAATAATAAACATATATTTTTAACAAAAATAAAGTACTTGCAAAATATTGACCCGTGCGTAGCACGGGTTTATCCACCTAGTATATCATATAAAATAGAAAAATTTGGTCAATTAATAACCAAACCATCAAATGAAATAATGAGAGTCAAGAAAAAAAAAAGAAAAAAAGTGAAGAATTGGTTTTAGTTAAAATATACATTAATAGTTTAAAGCAAATTATTTTTCATAAAAACAATAATTTATAACGTATGACCTTTCAATTCCTAATTAAATTATTTCCAAATAAATTATTACAAATGCATCATTTATGAAAAATATTCCTAACCTAATTAAATACAATAATTTGTAATGCACGACTTTTCAATTCCTTATTAAATTATTTCCAAATAAATTATTATAAATGTATCATTTATGAAAAATATTCGTAACCTAATTAAATACAATAATTTATAACATATGACTTTTCAATTCCTAATTAAATTATTTCTAAATAAATTATTATAAATGTATCAATTATGAAAAATATTCCTAACCTAATTAAATTCAATAATTTGTAACGTGTGACTTTTCAATTCGCAAAATATACTTATATATATGTTCTTTACGGGAGTAGAGAGAGAAGAAGATATTGTTTTCGTTTCCCGTACATGCAGGTTGGTCATCATGATTCAGTAAATTGAGGTTAGTCATGATATACATTCAAGTGGTTGTATTATAATTTTCATTTTGCATAGGATTAGTAATTGGTTTTGAAGGTTAAACTATGCAAGTTAAGATCATCATCTCTCCTACTATAGACTGATTGGAGCATGTGAATAATTTGTTTGATATTACAAAGAAAACACGAAGAATGTCGTTTTGACATGTTTAAAGAGAATAGCATCATGTGCAACATTGATTGAAATAATTTAATCAAATCACTAAAAGTAAGATCTAAACTTTATATTATTAATATATAAATTTGTTTGTGTAAATATATCTATTCTGATCTATTATCAGCTTTATTGACTTAAACTATTTAATCTTACACATTAGAATTTTAGCATTTAGATTGTGTTGTTTATTGAATTAAAGGTAAAATCAGGTTAAGTTTTCTTAAAAAAAACAAGGATATTAGAAACCCATAAAAGGCTAGCTAAAAATAATCATTTAGATCATCAACATCTATATCTATATCTATATATACTATAAAATAGAAAATTTTGGGTAATTAATGACTCATTCAATTGGCCTAAAACTCATATCTAATTTATTTAGCAAGTTTTGTAACCCTTGATATTACATACAACATTTGGTATTACAATATGAATTTAAACCCATTAAATTATGACCATTGATATTACAAATAAAAGTAAAAGAAGATAAGATCAACCTTTGGTATTCCAAAAAAAAAGATAAGTTCAAATTTAAAATATAACCTTTCTTATTCCACTCTTTTTCTCACTATATAAGCCTTTCACTTTTGCATGATTACATCACTCTCTTATATTTGATGTATTTGGTGATTGTTACTTGAAGGAAAAAAGCAAATGATTTATAAACCAAATCTTATACTTGATATGTTTGGTGATTGTTACTTGAAGGGCAAAAGTGTAACACCCCGTCTTTCGACAAGGCACTACTAGGGAATAGACCTTACCAGGTACTATTATTTAGGTTGACAACTACACTGTAGGACCTTACAACTCGGGCACGACGAGAAAACATAATAAAACATTCAACCTTTATTTAGTAAAACTTAGAAAAACGTATCATGCATGAATCCCCAAAAATTATAAATAATCAAATACGTCACAACGCCTACTGAACTGAACCATCCGAACCAAAAATAATAATAAACGAAACTCAATACCAACTCTATCTAACAAATATTAAAATCAACATCCCTACTATTATAAATATCTAGCAAAAACCAATCCCACTATGACACGCGCTCTTTACCGCTCCGGCCCGCCATCTTGCCTCGGTTCCTGCACGGCTCCCTGATTCATACCTGGAACTGAAAAATGTTCCCCGAAGGGTCAGCGTCTAATCTACCAAGCTAGAAAGAATATGGAAACTGTAGAACGGTTTGAAATCAGTTATCTATAGTCAGCATACAAATCCACAACCGCAATCATAACTCTAAAGGCCAATACCTAAATTAGTTATATCAGTCACACAAGTCACATACGCATTCACAATCACAATCACACACCAATGAAATTCTTCCTTTGTCCACAATCCGTCTTCCAAGGCGCTCATCACCGCGCCGAGTGCAGAGGCAGGCCCTCCCACTCCACTTCCCAATCTCCCTTCTAACTCCGGGCTAAGCCTCCACTGGAGCGCTTGCCAAAAACACACAGATAATAATTTTCATTTGAAGGGGTACGATTTTCCCAGTCACACGGGTCAAAGTAGCCAACTCTTCCTCAACACCAGCTACGATGGGCCGTGTCGGAAACGGTACCAACACAGAGAAAACGTTCCAAAATATTTCCCGATAAAACACATTTAAAATCATTTACGCACACAACACTCAAGGAGTTCAAATCAATTTAAAAGGTATTTCGGGACTAGTTCCCAAAACCCGCCCTACAATATCGATACTCAATCTAACAAGGGAGAAAAGAACCGAGCAAGTCGAAAAACGACTTACCTCGAATGAAGAATCCTCGGAAAGACGAAACTACGATCTCAAACGGAACGATTTCCTAAAGAATTATTAAGGGAAAGATTAACTTAAATACAAACCGATATACCTAACTTTTATTAAGAAAATTCTATTAATCAATATTAGAGTATGTTAATTAACCCCTTGTAAAATTTTATCCCAAAATTTAACAATCTAATTCATCCACCCAACTAACAATATTAACCATAAAAAAACAACTTAGCCCAATCAAAGAAAAGATGAAAATTGTAAACAAACCAACCCAATTTCTTGGCCCAAATTCTCTCGTGTCCACCAATTCCCCCAACCCATCATACACGGCCCAACCCAATCCATTTCTTCAATTTCCCAAAAATAACGAGACCCCTTTCTTCCAAATTTCAACCTTCTGCCTTTGACTTTCCTAAGGTGGAGCCCACCCCTCACCTTCTTCTTCTTCAACCCAATCGGCCTCCCTCTGGGTTTTTTTTTCTTTCCGCTCAATCCATCCGGTGAAGCTACAACCAGATTCTCGCCCTTCCCTCTTCGACTGGAAACACCAGCCCGATTCCCCTTTGTTTTCCGCGCTCGTAGCCCTTGCCCGGCGGCGATGACGGAGAGCGAAGACAAACAGCAATCCCCGCCCCTGTTCGCGCCCCGCCGGCGTTCCGACCGGTGACCATCGACCCGATCTGTCGCCCCCTCGTTCCCTATCTCGATTAACGATGCCCCCGACCCTAGCTTGAATCTAGCACCCGCCCGACATAATACAGTAAAAGAAATAGAGGAAGGATGTCTCACTGATGGCTGTCTCTGTTTTGACGATGGCGGCTATGGGTTCCAACAACCTTCTCGGTGCTCCCTTGGCTTCGTCCTGTCCGGAATCGGTCGGCGACGTGATTGGTGGCGAGCGCGGACACCCGCCTTCGTCCTTCTATGCACAGCAGGGTTGCAATTTGAACGAACTTCGATCGGTTCCGAAGAGTGGGTAGTTAATATAATGGGTGTACCAAGATTTGATAGATGTGGTTTGAGTTTGGATAAATTTTTGGAATAAATTATTTACATATTAGATAGATTTGATAATTTTGACAATTTAATTTGATAGGTTCATCGGCCCAAATTTAACTTAAAAGAATATATTAGATATAATTCGCATAAGAAGTCCAAGGGTATAGTCCACTGGTTGTCACAACGGGTTCTAATTATTATTATTATTTTTTTTTATTTTTATTTTTTATTATTATTTTTATTTTATTTTTTACGAGTTTACTTGCGGATCAAGAACTCGAGTGCCTGTAAGCGAAAGAGCTCGTTTTCATACTTACGAGACCTAAAACGATTACGGATATTACATACTACCCCCCTTAAGAAAGTTTCGTCCCGAAACTTAGGAATGAACGGAATTGAAATAACCGAGGAATAATTAAGAGATTACTAGACCTATTGTCAAGTTCTACAAATACCTCCCCCTAAGAAAACGGTTCGTCCCCGAACCGCTATTCTAAAACATCTTACAAAACTAGGGTATAAAAGTAAGGCCATAATAACGAACAAAAACAATCCCGTTTCATGAGCATCGTCCAAACCAAACAATTATCCGAGCAACAATCAATAAAACAAACAGTCATAAACAAAGCAACAAAATCCCGATTCAAACAACCGAACAACCTAATGAACAATTAAAGATCCCCCATGTCCTGAAAAACTAAACTATTAGCAGCTAAACCATACTATCAACCGACAATTAGAAATCTCAAGCTAGGTCGTCGGGTGGAGCGAAGACATCCGATCCTTCCATTCCCTTCACCTCAAACACTCTAGTAGGAACTGCGCCAGTGTTACTAGCTCCTGCACTCCGACCAACACTCTGATCTGGTGTCGGCCGTGCTGATGGTCGATGGTGGACTCCCCGATTTCCCATCCCCGATACCGATCCTTGCGAAGGCGCACCAACCGTACAGAACCTTTGAAGATGTCCGGGCTTCCCACATGTAAAGCAATCCTTCATTGGACTAGGACACTGGTTCCTCAAGTGCTCAGCGCTTCCACAGTTGTAGCACTGTCTTTGATTCCCGGCAGCCCGACTCTGTTGTGATCGTTCTTGGCGTCCCAATGGCTGGAACTCAAGTCTACTCTGCGGGTACTGTCCAGATTGATCGTCACCCCTAGAAGTCGCTGTAGTTGCCATTTTCCGTCTCTTACCCCCTCCTACCTGAGCATCCACCTGTTCCGGCCTCAGAGTGGCTATAGAATACGCCAAAGCAGACTGCTGAACCTCTGTCAATGTCGTGAGTCTAAGTCCAGACACATAAGCACGTAAATGCGGCTACAACCTTTTTAGAAAGGTCGCAATCTTCAACTCCTCAGTAGGGGCAGCATTTGGCACCGCTGCCAACTCCTGCTGAAACTTCAGAATAGTCTCAAATACTGTGATATTTTCGGGTCCAGCATCCCGAAAAGTAGCCTCCCGAGCCGCCCTCACCACCGGAGGACAGTACTGATCTCGAATCCGCCTCTCAAACTCCTCGAAAGTCACCTCATTCCGGTGGTCCCTACACAGCTCCCACCAATCAAAAGCACTCTCCTGTAGCAGACTCTGTACTAAGGACATCTTCCGCTCCTCCGGTGCCTTAATGGAATCCAACGCAGATTTCACCCTCCTCAACCACTGTTCTACGTCAGAATCCTGAGCTCCAGCAAAGTTCGGCACTCCAGTCTTCCTAAACTCCGCGAGCCATTTGTCAGGCTGAGGCTCGCGATACTGTATCCTCGGTTCGACCACATGATCAGCTACCACTGGTCCTCGCGAATCTGGCATTGCTCCTAGCTGGGCAGCCAAAACAGAGTCTGGTCCTGGTGCCCTTCTCTCAGCCTCTTGTTGCCCCGCAACTGCGTTCAGATTCGGTGCAGCTCCCGCACCCATCAACGTCTGCAATAACAGCTGAATCGCAGCAGTCACCTCTGGGGCCAATCCCGCTGGCGGTACTCCTCCTCCCAACTGAGCCCCGTTTGCTGGGAGACCTCCTCCAGCGACAGAGGCACTGTCCTCTCGATAAACAGCAGCAGCCACATCCTGACTCTCAGCAACCTCCTCCTGATGGTTATCCTGTTGTACCTCTGGCTCAGCAGCTACAGGGGCCTCTCCTCTACCCCTACCACGGCCCCGACCTCGGCCTCTACCGCGGCCTCTCCCTCGGCCTCTTCCATTGGCTTCAGCAGCTCTGGCTCTAGTTGGTGGGGCCATCTATAACAGAAAGTCCTACGATCAAAATTTAAACATCCTATTTACTAACAGTATTCTTACTATTCTACGTGAGGTCCTTCGGCTGATGGGGCGGAGTCGCGACGTGTCACCTACCCTCCTATATGCAACATGCCTACCCCAGAAAAAAAAAACATTTGAAAACACCGGCCGGTTTTGGTTTTAAGTTGGACCTCGGGTACTCTTTGTTGGTCAGTTCCATGTGCCCTGTTGTCAACCTGGCTCTGATACCAATTTGTAACACCCCGTCTTTCGACGAGGCACTACTAGGGAATAGACCTTACCAGGTACTATTATTTAGGTTGACAACTACACTGTAGGACCTTACAACTCGGGCACGACGAGAAAACATAATAAAACATTCAACCTTTATTTAGTAAAACTTAGAAAAACGTATCATGCATGAATCCCCGAAAATTATAAATAATCAAATACGTCACAACGCCTACTGAACTGAACCATCCGAACCAAAAATAATAATAAACGAAACTCAATACCAACTCTATCTAACAAATATTAAAATCAACATCCCTACTATTATAAATATCTAGCAAAAACCAATCCCACTATGACACGCGCTCTTTACCGCTCCGGCCCGCCATCTTGCCTCGGTTCCTGCACGGCTCCCTGATTCATACCTGGAACTGAAAAATGTTCCCCGAAGGGTCAGCGTCTAATCTACCAAGCTAGAAAGAATATGGAAACTGTAGAACGGTTTGAAATCAGTTATCTATAGTCAGCATACAAATCCACAACCGCAATCATAACTCTAAAGGCCAATACCTAAATTAGTTATATCAGTCACACAAGTCACATACGCATTCACAATCACAATCACACACCAATGAAATTCTTCCTTTGTCCACAATCCGTCTTCCAAGGCGCTCATCACCGCGCCGAGTGCAGAGGCAGGCCCTCCCACTCCACTTCCCAATCTCCCTTCTAACTCCGGGCTAAGCCTCCACTGGAGCGCTTGCCAAAAACACACAGATAATAATTTTCATTTGAAGGGGTACGATTTTCCCAGTCACACGGGTCAAAGTAGCCAACTCTTCCTCAACACCAGCTACGATGGGCCGTGTCGGAAACGGTACCAACACAGAGAAAACGTTCCAAAATATTTCCCGATAAAACACATTTAAAATCATTTACGCACACAACACTCAAGGAGTTCAAATCAATTTAAAAGGTATTTCGGGACTAGTTCCCAAAACCCGCCCTACAATATCGATACTCAATCTAACAAGGGAGAAAAGAACCGAGCAAGTCGAAAAACGACTTACCTCGAATGAAGAATCCTTGGAAAGACGAAACTACGATCTCAAACGGAACGATTTCCTAAAGAATTATTAAGGGAAAGATTAACTTAAATACAAACCGATATACCTAACTTTTATTAAGAAAATTCTATTAATCAATATTAGAGTATGTTAATTAACCCCTTGTAAAATTTTATCCCAAAATTTAACAATCTAATCCATCCACCCAACTAACAATATTAACCATAAAAAAAACAACTTAGCCCAATCAAAAAAAAGATGAAAATTGTAAACAAACCAACCCAATTTCTTGGCCCAAATTCTCTCGTGTCCACCAATTCCCCCAACCCATCATACACGGCCCAACCCAATCCATTTCTTCAATTTCCCAAAAATAACGAGACCCCTTTCTTCCAAATTTCAACCTTCTGCCTTTGACTTTCCCAAGGTGGAGCCCACCCCTCACCTTCTTCTTCTTCAACCCAATCGGCCTCCCTCTGTTTTTTTTTCTTTCCGCTCAATCCATCCGGTGAAGCTACAACCAGATTCTCGCCCTTCCCTCTTCGACTGGAAACACCAGCCCGATTCCCCTTTGTTTTCCGCGCTCGTAGCCCTTGCCCGGCGACGATGACGGAGAGCGAAGACAAACAACAATCCCCGCCCCTGTTCGCGCCCCGCCGGCATTCCGACCGGTGACCATCGACCCGATCTGTCGCCCCCTCGTTCCCTATCTCGATTAACGATGCCCCCGACCCCAGCTTGAATCTAGCACCCGCCCGACATAATACAGTAAAAGAAATAGAGGAAGGATGTCTCACTGATGGCTGTCTCTGTTTTGACGATGGCGGCTATGGGTTCCAACAACCTTCTCGGTGCTCCCTTGGCTTCGTCCTGTCCGGAATCGGTCGGCGACGTGATTGGTGGCGAGCGCGGACACCCGCCTTCGTCCTTCTATGCACAACAGGGTTGCAATTTGAACGAACTTCGATCGGTTCCGAAGAGTGGGTAGTTAATATAATGGGTGTACCAAGATTTGATAGATGTGGTTTGAGTTTGGATAAATTTTTGGAATAAATTATTTACATATTAGATAGATTTGATAATTTTGACAATTTAATTTGATAGGTTCATCGGCCCAAATTTAACTTAAAAGAATATATTAGATATAATTCGCATAAGAAGTCCAAGGGTATAGTCCACTGGTTGTCACAACGGGTTCTAATTATTATTATTTTTTATTTTTATTTTTTTTTATTATTAATATTTTTATTTTATTTTTTTACGAGTTTACTTGCGGATCAAGAACTCGAGTGCCTGTAAGCGAAAGAGCTCGTTTTCATACTTACGAGACCTAAAACGATTATGGATATTACAAAAAGCAAATGATTTACACAATTCAATAGAGGTACTTTTTCTCTGTTGAATCCCTTTGTTTCATATGATTTCTAGCATTATATTTGGATACACTTTGATTATTTTATTATTTTATTTATATGGTAAGTGAAAAACATCATTCACGTCAGAATGTTTGGCAAAGTGGATGAGGATCACCATGAGTTATTTGATGATCAAGTGAAGAAGAGAAGGTTATGTGCTAGGGTAATCATTTGATGGTAGATTAATTCGATTAATTTATGTGAAGAGTTTTGCTCTTACCAATATCAGTTTATATTTTCCCTTCTTTCACATTTTAGATAGATTTAACTCTTTGTAAAAATACTTATAGAATAAGATATCATTTTGATGGTAGATTAATGTTTTTTTCCTATTTTCAACTTATTTGAAATTCAAACTAATTACATAAATTTTTGGGGAGGTCGAATTTGAAACCTCTAAAACCAAAAGACAATATATGATTCTTTTTATTTCATTTCATTTGTAAAATAATTTTACAATTTTATGAAAGACTTGCTTAGTGCTTTATGAGACAATCTAATTTGTAACAATGTACTTTGAGGCCCAATATGATGAAGGTCTTTTGGCAAACATATGGAATGGAGATAATTCATTACGATCACTAAGGTGAGATCTAAAATGTTATAATCGTTTACATAAATTTTAGTTGTATATTTGCCAATATGCATTTATTTTATTGTTGTATTTTCATGTTGAATGATGAGAGGATATGAGAAAATATGATATAAATAATATTATTATTAAGTAAAATAACTAAATTTTGTTTTAAATTATCTTGTTTTACACTAAAACATATCCACTTTGCTCCATTGTTTGTGAAACCAATGATGAAATCAAAATCTCATTTCTATAGGAACTAAGAATATTGGCCTCATTTACAAGATCGAGCAAGTGAAAAAAAAACATCATCATAAATGTATTTTTTTACTTTTTTTTAAGTAGTAGATAGATGATCAAAATTTTATTTAAGTATGTATCTATTTCTATTGGTCAAGTCTAATGGTGAATAGAAATTGATTTGGTCAAAGTATATAGTAAATATTCAATGGTTGTTACTATCAAGTAATTTTATCCGAATTAAATTGATATAATAACAAAGATGTTACAAACAATTAATTTCATCGTAATTAATGTGGAATAATTACAATATTAATTCAACCCCCGTATAAATTACCAACCTCTTCGAATTCCAACTCCAAATTATGTTAAAAAAACGATAGATTTACATGACTCTATATATTAAATGGATGGATGTGTTAATCGAATTAACTTCTTGATATACAACTTAATAATTCTATTCAAATGCAAAACTTTTATGTCAAGGAAATTGAAAGCAAAATTTCTTAAGCTGGTATTTTATCTCCCAACAAAATCATCACCAATTGTAGTTGGTCATGTTTCATTTTATTCAAATGGGAATCAATAATGTAATGTATAATCGTCTATCTATTTATCTATCTATCTATCTATCTATCTATCTATCTATCTTATATCTATGATCTATCTATCTATTTATCTATCTATCTATCTATATACATTATAAAGAAGATTTTTTTTGTCATTTATGACCAATCTATGTGTAACACCCCGTTAGCGGATACCTGGGACATCACAAGGCTGTAGACCTCACAATGGGTCTACTAGAACAAACTTGACAACAAACGACTATTTTGGGACCTTGCAACAAAAGCACTGCGAGTAAATTCACGAAACCATCCAATCTAAAAGTTTAAACTCATTTCATAAAACTCATGCATGCAAAAGCCATAATCCTATCAACATGACAAGAGACGCCAAAGCTAGTCAAAAGGCAAACACTCAACACAGACTCCCAACAGAATCATTGTCAAAGCATGGTTTCATAGTCTAAGTAACCAAAAGGCTAATGTGATCAATTTGTGGCGTTTTTAGGTAAGGATTCCGTCATGGAAAATGTGCCAAGAGGTTGCATCCCGGATGGTGGAGCTCGGTATGGGCTAAACAAGTAAATCAAATATGTAACAAAACATTTTTAGGAACATAAACTTGCATACATACACATATTTAAAGATGCACACACAATTACAATCACAATAGAAATATAATAGTAGTCAAACAAGTATGGCCAAATGTGAAATCATTCATAACAATGTCCATAAAGATGTCAACAAGTAAAAGTGTATTGTCAATACATACACAACCATAACATACATTCTCTAAGGTCATCACTCAAGCATTTTAGACATTTCAAACAATATTCATCAATTACAATAGCAATCCAACGTCATCCTCCATATATGGCACCCTCCGGCCTTTTATCTATGGCGCACGGTCAGGGCGCATAACTAAACCGTGCCCATTTTCTCCGTTCATTCTTCTTTCCCCGGCTAAACCTCTACTAGAGCGTTTGCCAAAACAAGTTAGCTTATTTTTAGAAGGGGGTTCCTTCCAGCCGCATGACCATGCACGGGGGCCACTTCATCTCCAACTTGTCCCGTGCTCCATGATCATACCGGTGGAACCCAGTGCACGCATAACGAAAACATTTAAAAGCGATTTCTATAATTCAAATATATATATAAGCACGTAATATGGAATCATTCCAAAATAAGGGCTACACATTCAATTTACTCGTTCAACGCATAACGAGTCGTAAACTAAGTAAGTCGGTGAGCGACTTACCTCGAAGGTGAGACACAGACACGTAGCGGGAGAAAGGAAGCTCGAACAAGTCACACGCGAACGTTATCGAATCCTAACAAACCAATAACCGAAACTATAACATTCGAATTACGAGAAGCGAAACACAAGCTTAACGTCCCAAACTAAAGGTTCTTTCTAAGCGATGCTCGTTCACGTGTATCGATTTTAGCTTATCCCTTCCAAATCCAAACCAACCCATCCTTGTTTCCCGTTCAGTTCCAACCTAGAGTACTAGTTACTAGCACCCTTCAAAGCAACACTTTTAATTTACAAGAAGGATCTACTTAAACAATATAGTAGTATTTTAACCTACAAATCTAGGACAAGACATCCCATTAAAACAACAAGCTAACTCATTAGTATCATTACTAACCCAATACTTAAACAATCTCCATGACAATATTATATTGATAGCCATCAACTTTTCACATATGGACAACAATCGATTCCAAACCAAAACAGAGTGATCAATTCAACAATTTCACCATGTATTTGGATCATCCACTTTACAATAATTGGCCCACCTCACAATACCAAAATCAATAGCCACAAAACCTAATCAATCAACCACAATACTAAATGTATTATTAATCCCCTTAACTCTTTCCATTTCCTTTATGAATTAACATACGTACTTGGAAATTCCAATCACACCACAAATCATGCACCTAATTAATTACATATAGAATTCAGATGGCAAACCGGGCCGAATACACACATAATAGATTTTAACCATTGAACATAATTTGACAAACGAGTCCCCTGAACCACAAGGCTTGATCGAACAATTAACAACAACTCTTCAAATACAATAATCAAACCACTAACACTTGAGTATGAATCACTGTAACCAACACCCAATCCCAACTCTAGACGGAAACGATCGAACTCTCACAAGCCCACTCATCCATTCTTGTGACTCAACAGAATTTAGATCCGAAAGAAAACCTAGTTTATCGTGATGACTTACAATCCAGCAACGGGATCTTCATGCGTTGGCGCCGGTGGAGGAGTTGTTTGCCGCCGGAGAGCAGAGAGGTCGAACGGCCGCCGTGTACGAAGACGTCGTCAAAGTGGTGAGGTCGTGCGCGCCAAGCTTCTTCGAGGGGTGTTCTATAGTTCAAGTCTTCGACGTTGGAGGCTTACCGAAGGTCGAAAAGGGACCGACGTTCCGTTGCAGCAGTCGACGTTCAACGGAGAAGACGAGCCTTGGTGATAGCTCCCGTGCGTAGCGACCCGCGGTGCTTCTCCGGTTCAGCGACGGTGATTGGAGAACAATAACGAAGATGAGGAATGGAGAGGGTGAGGCGAGAAAAAGGATTCGGGAACGAGAGGTGGGAGAGGAACAAGAAAACCAGAGCTTTTAGTGAGGGTGGCGGCTCTCAAAAAGAGACGAGGAGGGAGGAGATGAACAGTAGGTCTCCTCAAAAGAGAATTAGGGATTTAAGGCGGAAGAAGAAAAAAATGATGGGCTTTGGCCCGTTTGAATATCAGACCCAAAACACAAGCTAGTATATGAAACTCAGGCCCGGTATTACATATACTCCCACTTAACAAAAGTTTCGTCCTCGAAACTTAAGTAGAGATAAGTTACTATACGAATAAGGATGGGGATTGGTTAGAGTCTTACAAATTCCCACCCGCTGATGTAGGTTCGTCCTCGAACCATTTCCCAATTACCACAAGAACGAAAGTACAGTGTTCATCAATGAATGGAGTACTTTCAGAGCATACAGTCAACATAGTAACCACTCTAACATGTCAAAGAGTCATTGAATTCACATAAGCAACCAAGCAATCAAGCACAAACAAACAATCATCCAAGCAATCCAAAAAGTAAGCAACATCCAACCAAGAGAATTAATAATCAAGCAACCAATAATGCATCCCCGCGAAACACAATTAAGCACTCTAAGGTACTAGATATGATGCAAGAAAAGCACAAGTACTAACCATTCCCCACAGACTCTACCAGCTTAGAGTATAACTCGGGATAACTCTCTTGTATACTTGCCTCGGTTTCCCAAGTGGCCTCCTCAACTCCACGCCTAGACCATTGCACTAGGACTAAAGGAATCTCCTTGTTTCGTAGTTTCTTCATTCGACGATCCAGGATAGCTATCGGTTGTTCAATAAAAGTATGATCTGGCTCAATTCTCAACTCTTCATAACTAAGCTTGTGGTTGGGATCGGGAATGTATTGCCTTAGCTGAGACACGTGAAACACGGGATGAACTCCCTCCAAGGATGGAGGAAGTGCCAAGCGATAGGCCAATTCCCCGACCCTCTCTAAGATCTCAAAAGGTCCGACGTAGCGAGGACTTAACTTCCCTTTAATCCCAAATCTTCGTACCCCTCGAGTAGGCGACACTCTCAACCACACATGTGCGCCAACATCAAATTCTAAGGGTCGCCTTCGTTTGTCAGCATAGGACTTCTGACGACTCTGAGCAGCTAACATGCGTTCTCTTATCAAAGCAACTTTATCAACTGTCTCTTGGATCACTTGGGGCATCTCATCCACTCGGTCAGATGGGTCATCCCAACAAAGTGGAGTTCGACACTTCCGACCATACAACGCCTCATAAGGAGCCATCTGAATTGAGGCGTGCCAACTGTTATTGTACGCGAACTCCACTAACTCTAAATTTTCTGACCAACTACCACCCCAGTCTAGGACACAAGCTCTCAGCATGTCTTCAAGCGTTTGAATCGTCCTCTCTGACTGTCCATCTGCTTGCGGGTGGTAAGCTGTCGTGAAATGTAGTCGTGTACCCAACGCTTGGTGCACCTGGTGCCAGAATTTCGATGTAAAGCGACCATCTCGGTCGGATACAATTGTTTTTGGCACTCCATGTAGTCTCACTATCTACTTTACAAACACATCCACTAGTTTAGGAACCGGCCATGTCTCCCTAATCGGTAGGAAACATGCCGTTTTCGTCAGTCTGTCCACTACTACCCAGATGGCATCATGACCTCGACTGATGCGCAAACCTGTGACGAAGTCCATAGATATGTCTTCCCACTTCCATTCTGGAATGGAGAGGGGTTGGAGCATCCCTCCCGGTCTCTGGTGTTCTATCTTAACTTGTTGACAAATCTGGCATCGTGCTACAAACTTGGCCACATCCGGTTTCAGGCCATCCCACCAGTAATGTTGCTTGAGATCCTTGTACATCTTACTTGCTCCCGGATGTATGGAGTAGAGCGTAGCATGTGCCTCTTGAAGGATTTTCTGTCTCAGCTCTTGATCACGGGGTACGCATACTCTCCCATTCAACCTCAAAATTCCATCTCGTATTTCAAAACCGGGTGCTTCACCTTGGCACACCTTTTGGCACAAGTCTTGAATCATCGCACAAGCCCCTTGTTTTTGACGGATCTCTTCTATCAGACTAGGTTGACAATCCAAGGAACACAACTGTCCTTGATATCTCTGAACCCATACCTCAATCCCGTTTCTTATCAAATCCCTTTGCAAAGCGGGTTGAGCAGTCAAGCGAGACAACATTTGCTCCTGGGATGATTTCCTACTGAGTGCGTCAGCGACGACATTTGCCTTGCCTGGGTGATAAAGGATCTCTAAATCATAATCCTTAATTAGTTCAAGCCATCTGCGTTGCCTCATATTGAGTTCTTGCTGAGTGAAAATGTACTTGAGACTCTTGTGGTCTGTCAAAATTTGGCAAGTTGTCCCATACAGATAGTGTCGCCAAATCTTCAATGCGTGGATCACAGCCGCTAACTCCAGGTCATGTGTCGGGTAATTTAGCTCATGAGTCTTAAGTTGTCTAGAAGCATAATCAATCACCCGATCCTTCTGCATTAACACACAACCTAAGCCAAGTTTCGACGCATCACTGTAGACCACATACCCTTCTGAGCTTTGAGGAAGTGCTAAAATGGGCGCAGAAGTTAGCCTCCTTTTCAACTCTTCAAAGCTTCTCTGGCAAGCCTCTATCCATGTAAACTTGGTAGTCTTCTGGAGTAAATTTGTCAAAGGTTGAGCTATCCTTGAGAAACCCTCGACAAACCTCCTGTAATATCCTGCGAGTCCCAAGAAACTGCGCACTTCCTTTACATTCTTTGGAGGCTGCCAAGAGGCTACGGTTTCAATTTTCATTGGATCAACTTTCACTCCATCCGCAGAGACGACATGCCCTAGGAATGTGACCTCAGGCAACCAGAATTCGCACTTTGAAAGCTTGGCAAATAAACGGTGTTGTCTTAAAACTCCCAAAACAACCCTTAGATGATTAGCATGCTCATCTTGGCTCCGAGAGTAAACCAAGATGTCATCGATGAACACTACCACAAACTGATCCAAGTATTCAATAAAGATCTTGTTCATTAACTCCATGAACACTGCTGGAGCATTTGTCAAACCGAACGGCATCACTACAAACTCGTAGTGTCCATATCGTGTCCGAAATGCCGTTTTTGGGATGTCTTCATCTCGAATTCTCAATTGATGATAGCCAGACCTCAAGTCAATTTTTGAAAACACTACTGCTCCTTGCAGTTGGTCTAGCAAATCATCGATACGGGGAAGTGGATACTTGTTCTTGATAGTTATTCGGTTGAGTTCTCTGTAATCAATGCACAACCTCATCGATCCATCCTTCTTTCTTACAAAAAGTACTGGAGCACCCCAGGGCGACGCACTCGGACGAATGAAGCCCTTTTCTGCCAACTCTTCAAGTTGCTTTTTCAACTCTTGCATTTCTACTGGCGCCATACGATAAGGAGCCCGCGAAACAGGTCTTGTCCCCGGCTCTAACTCAATGCTGAAATCCACCTCTCTGTGAGGCGGAAGCCCCGGTGATCGCTCTCGGATGCGAGGGTCAAGAGATACAATTTATAACCCGACCCCGTTGTAGTACGTGGTGGGTGTCGAACACTCGGGAAGTCTACTCGATCGATGTGCCTAGATACTAGGAAGCTAGAAAGGAGAGCATAAAACAAAGGAAAACAAAGAAAACAGTCGGGACCGACACTGAGGTCACATCGGGCCCGAGGTTGGCGACAAGAGGAAGTCGGGACCGACACTGGGTAAGTCGGGCCCGAGGTAGCTGGGGATGTCGAACTCAAAGATTTTAAAAGTAGATCTTGGGCTTTTGGGTTCCTTCCCTAGTAGATTAAGGCTTTTCCACCCCAATTCAGGCAATGAGTGATGATCGGACTAGGATCGAGTGCTTTCGCCCTCGTTCCAACCACATCTACACCTCGATCCATGGGGAAATCCCCTTCGAAGCAAGGTCTTGAGATTGACACATGTTCACTTTCGCTACTTTGCCAATCTCAAGCCTTGATTCCCAACTTTCGCAAGGAATTGTAGCTCTATGTAGAGTGGGTTCCTTAGATCAAACACTCAAGGCTATGGAATTGGGGTTTCTAGCCTAAACCTAGCTAGGGTTTTCCCCCATAACCCAAGATCAAGGAGATCTACTCCATGTGACAAGCAAAGAAAGCAATCAAATCAAAAGAGAAAGCAATCATCATAATCAATCTCAAAACAAAGCAAGGTTTCATTCAAATCCAAAGCAATCCACAAATTCAAATCAAGGGTTTTCAAATCCACAAGATCAAAGCAAATCAAAGCTAAACAATCAACAAAACCTATCAAGCCTTCCTCTCTCTTGGCCGATTCTCTCTCTCTTCCTCCTCTTCTCCTTCCTCCTTGCTCTCCAAGTATCCTCTTGGCTCCCTTGGAACCCCCCTTTTGTGTGTGTGTGAGGGAACCCTTTCTTAGAAGACAAGAGGGCCTTTTATAGATTAGATGAAGGGCAAAAGTGGAAGTCCACAAATTCGTGCCTTGGAGCCCAAGTAGTTCGGTGACCGACTCGGACCGACACGGAGGAACCTCGGGCCCGAGGTACTGTGCAACTCGGTCCGAGGTTGGAGACTTCAAAGTCGGGCCCGATGTGGTTGCAACTCGGTCCTGACCTCGTTCCACCTTCTTCTTTGTTGGCTTCTCTTGTTCTTCTTCATGGCTTGCTTCTCTCTTTCCCGCTTTAGCTCGGCCTTTGCTCCATGTCTCGACCCTCCTTCAAATTGATCCTCGATTCATGCCAAATTACCTACAAAACACAAAAGGTGCGTAGTCTCCGAATCTCATAGAAATACGGGAACTAAGCTAAAAAAGAACAAAACGCACAAGAAAAGGGGAAAAAGAAACATATTTACAAAGGAAATCACATATGAAAACACCACCAAATAGAGAGACATCAAAATACCCCATACTTAAACTTGCTTGTTCTCAAGCAATAACAATGTAAGCAAGACCGAAACATAATCTTCAAGTAAAGCCTCGTATGAAAACACATTTTAAGCACAAGTTATAGACATTCAAGCAAGATTACATCATCACACGTGATTAAGTGTTCCAAGGAATAAAGTCAATGCAACTAAGCCTCACTTTAGGGATATGTGAATGTGTATCACTCATCATGTGTTTGGGTTTAGCAATGAACACTCAAGCTCAAAAATCATGCAAGTAAGAACTTTACTATTGAAGCTAATATCACCAATTCCTCCACCTAGAGATGCCTAATGCAAAGTACACAAAGAATTTCGAACTTGGCTCAATGGAGGTCCTCAAAGAGGTTCCATTCGGCCGGGTTGTAATGGGGCTTTTGGTATTTTTCAAGGTGGGAATTATTTGGTCTTGTGGTGCTTATAATGGGGATTGAACAACCTAAACTCTCACCAATTTCACCAAATTCCACAATTACTTTCACACTCACCCAAAAGACTTAACATTTTCCTTTCAACCCAAAATTTCACTTAACATTCCACTTCATCTTTGCTCTTATGCTTTTTGTTGGATTTTCAACACTTTCTACATTTGGACCGACTTTCTTATGACATCGGGCCCGATGTTGCTTGTAACTCGGTCGGACCATTTTCTTCACTTAAGCTCTTTGCTTTATTCCACTTTATATTTCCAACATTTTCTTTCTTCCTTTTTTTTCTTTTTTTTTTCTTTTTTGTACAACAAAGATGCACTACCCACATGATTCATAACACCATTCTTTGCCCTTAAACCCAAGAGAATCTCAACTCTTCAAATACAATCCAAACCTCTCTTCTAAAGTCCAATCCCATAAGGGTCAAGTCATATAAGGCTAGGAATAATATTTTTGAGGAGTTTCAAACAAAGGCTTAGGCTAGAACGGGGCTACAATCAAAGGATTAACTTCATGGTAGGATATGGAACATTTATGTGACTAGAAGAATAAAGTTCAAAATCAATGTGACCATGCTAGGACAATTCTCATGACGGTCTTGGAAAATAGATAAACACCGCAATAGCAAGTTTTACTAAGCATGAATGAGCTAATTACACAAGAAAAATGAGGGATATGCAAATATGATCAAGCATCCCTAAAATGGTCAAAAATCAATCTCACAAGGGTCACTCATACTTAGTTGCATAAGAATTCATCCTAGAACTCACATGCTCAATAAAACAAGCAAGATATCATGATCATATCAAAAGCAACATCATTTTAGAGGCTAAACTATCCAAAAATATGCAAAGGAAAATACATGCTCACATCATCATTAGCTTTTATTTTGGCAATCTAAGATGGGAATTTCTAGTCCAAAACCTACAAAACACAAAATCTTTTTGTTGTTTTTAACACAATTTTTCATTTTTTTTAATGAAAAATTTCTCTAAAACCAAAAGCTAATCCATTCAAGACCAAATTAATCATCCACGTCTTTCCTCAAACCACTAACCAATAAGCAAACATCCCAAATACAAACTAGGAACACAAACTAAATATCCTCAAAATAACAAACAAACATAAACAAGTGAAATCATGAACACACCTACCCCCACCCCATACTTAAAATTTTGATGTCCCCATCAAACAAGGAAATCAAAACTTAAAAGCAAGAGAGAAGAGTATGAAAAGCTCACAATTTCTTATTCTTCAATGGCATGTATAGGATCAATCGGCGAGGACGAGAGCCCATGAGGCTCTAACTTCTTCGTTTGGACCGTCCTTGTCATAGAACTTCTTCACTCGATGACCATTCACTTTGAAAATATGTCCTTGTTCATCAACCAAGTCCACCGCACCATGAGCATAGATACGGTGGACCACAAATGGTCCGCTCCACCTAGTCCTTAACTTCCCGGGGAAAAGTTTAAGCCTTGAATTGAAAAGGAGAACCTTGTCACCGGTTTGATAGGTCTTTGGAATTAACTTCCTATCATGCCACTTCTTGGTCTTCTCTTTGTATAGCTTGGAGTTCTCATAGGCCTTCAACCTCAATTCCCCCAACTCATGAAGTTCTAGAAACCTTTTCTCACCGGCCAAGTTGATATCCCAATTCATCTCTTTGAGTGCCCATTTCGCCTTGTGCTCAAGCTCTACCGGAAGATGACATGCCTTGCCATAAACTAGATTGAAGGGTGTAGTTCCCAAAGGTGTCTTGAAGGCGGTTCTATAAGCCCATAGTGCATCATCGAGCTTAGAGGCCCAATCTTTCCTTGATCGAGAAACAGTCTTCTCCAAGATAGCCTTGATTTGACGGTTTGACACCTCGATTTGCCCGCTTGTTTGAGGATGATAAGGAGTAGCAACTCGATGAGACACCCCATACTTAATCAACACATTTTCGAAGCACCTCTCAATGAAATGAGGTCCGCCATCACTTATGAGAACCCTAGGCACACCAAACCTTGCAAAAATGTTGCTTTTCAAAAACTTCATCACCACCTTAGCATCATTGGTTCTTGTTGGTATGGCCTCCACCCATTTTGAAACATAGTCCACGGCTACCAAGATGTACTTGTAAGGCCCCGATGTGGGAAATGGTCCCATGAAGTCAATACCCCATACATCAAATAACTCAACTTCTAGAATGCCAGTTTGAGGAGTCTCATTCCTCCTTGATAGGTTCCCCTCTCTTTGGCACTCCTCACACTTCCTCACATAATCATGCACATCCTTGAACATGGTTGGCCAATAATAACCACATTGAAGAATTTTTGAGGTGGTTTTGGAACTCTTAGCGTGACCTCCCGTAGGCAAGGAGTGGCAATGGTGAATTATGCTCTCAACCTCTTCACTTGATACACACCGTCTATAGATTTGATCACGCCCTTCCTTGTAGAGATATGGATCATCCCAAAAGTATTGTCTAGCATCATGTAAGAATTTCTTCCTAGCTTGATAAGACAAATTTGGTGGGATCACTCCCCCTACGACAAAGTTAGCAAAATCCGCAAACCAAGGGGAAACCCCTCGTCTTACGGCACTAATAGAAAGAAAGCCAGTGGGAGAGAAAGAATCAATCAATTGAGAACGAGAAGGAATGGAAATCGAGCTAGGAAACTTACTTTCTTCCACGGACCGACATTGAAGTATACCGGGCCCGACATGGTTGGACGCCGGTCCAGCTTCGCAGACACACAGGTCACTCGGGCCCGATGTTGAAGTCCTCGGTCCCGACTCACTCGCACTTGCCTTGCCTTCGGTCCGATGTTCTGAACCTCGGGCCCGACGTACTTGGTTCGTCGATCCAGCCTTCCTTTCCTCCTTTCCGCTCATGAGAACTTCATCTGCTCTTGAATCATCTATAGTCATACCATCCTCCATCTCCAACATGTACTCGATGGGCAAACGGGATAGATGATCCGCTACCACATTTTCCGCACCGGTTTTGTCCTTGATCTCATGGTCAAACTCTTGGAGAAGGAGCATCCACCTTAGAAGCCTCGGCTTTGCATCTTTCTTCTTCATGAGGTATTTGATTGCCGCATGGTCTGTGAAGACTACCACCTTTGATCCCACAAGATATGAACGGAATTTCTCAAATGCAAACACTATCGCAAGAAACTCTTTCTCCGTTGTTGTGTAATTGCACTGAGTTTCATCCAAAGTTTTGCTTGCGTAGTAGATGGCATGCAACTTTCCATCCTTCCTTTGCCCAAGGACGGCCCCTACGGCGAAATCACTAGCATCACACATCACCTCGAATGGAAGATTCCAATCGGGTGCCGTCATTATTGGAGCCGAGATCAAGACATCTCTCAACCTACAAAAAGAACTCATGCAATCCTCGGAAAATACAAAGGGCACATCCTTCATCAAGAGGTTAGACAATGGTTTTGCAATTTTAGAAAAATCCTTGATGAACCGTCTATAAAATCCTGCATGACCTAAGAAACTCCTAACATCACGAACACAAGAGGGGGGAGGTAGTTTTTCAATTATTTCAACTTTAGCTCTATCTACCTCTATCCCCCTACTAGAAACTAGGTGTCCTAGTACTATGCCCTCCTTCACCATAAAGTGGCATTTTTCCCAATTAAGCACCAAGCTAGTCTCCTCACATCTAGTCAAAACCTTGTCTAAGTTAGCTAAGCAAACATCAAATGAGGAACCGTAGATGGAGAAATCATCCATAAACACTTCTACTATATCCTCAACCATATCGGAGAAGATGGACATCATGCATCTTTGAAATGTTGCCGGCGCATTACATAAACCAAAAGGCATGCGTCTATAGGCAAAAGTCCCATAAGGACATGTGAATGTCGTCTTCTCTTGATCATCGGGATGAATAGGGATTTGCCAAAACCCGCTATACCCGTCAAGGTAGCAAAAATATTCATGTTGTGCTAATCTCTCTAGGACTTGGTCTATGAAAGGAAGAGGAAAATGGTCTTTGCGAGTGCCGATATTAAGCTTACGGTAATCAATACACATACGCCATTTTGTTGTGGTTCTCATAGGTATCATTTCTCCCTTTTCATTTTGCACAACGGTGAGACCTCCTTTCTTAGGAACTACATGCACGGGACTCACATACTTGCTATCGGAAATTGGGAAGATAATTCCCGCATCCAACATCCTAAGTATTTCACTATTAACCACTTCTTTCATGTTAGGATTTAATCTTCTTTGGGGTTCAATAGTGGGTTTATGGTTATCCTCCATATAAATCCTATGCATGCAAATTGAGGGAGAGATTCCCTTTAGTTCCTCTAGTGAATACCCTAAAGCTCCTCTATGTTTTCTTAGAACCTTCAACAACTTAGACTCCTCCTCATCATTCAAGTTGGCATTTATGATTACGGGTAAAGAAGAGTTGGGACCAAGAAATGCGTACCTCAAATCTTTTGGAAGCTCCTTGAGTTCTTGAGATGGTTCCGGTGGTGCTTGAACTTCTTCTTTCTCGGCCTTGAACACCTCCAAGTAAGACATCCTTTCCTCCAATTGCTCATGCTCAATCATATTGAGGGCTAGACCTTGGCGCTCTATCTCAATTTCTCTAGGTGGTGGGGTGGCTTTCAACCTAAGCTCCCTTGGCCTTGACTTCTTAGAAATGGCTTCCCATTGCAATCCAAGAGGAACTTGGATCATCTTAGCTTCCTTATGTACGGTCCCTTTTGAAGTTGGTCTAAAGAAAAACTCAATTTCTCTTCCTCCAATGTCAAGAGACAAGTGGCCCTTCTTTACATCAATGACTGCCCCAACCGTAGCAAGGAAAGGTCTCCCTAGTATGATTGGTTCACCCGGCACTTCTATCATGTCTACTACAACAAAGTCGATTGGGACATAGTGGCCTTCAATGCAAACGGGATAATCCTCGACGATACCAATTGGTTCGGTGGACGACCCATCCGCTATCGTTAACCTCATGTTGACCGGAGCTATGAGACCCATAGATGTGGATTTCCATATGGTGTAAGGAATGATGCTCGTGCTTGCTCCAAGATCACACAAGGCTTGAAAATTTTTAGACCCCACACCAATGGTTATAGCAAAACGACCGGGATCTCCTAGCTTTTGTGGTAACTCCAAGGTCTTGACTTCATCTTGCATTTCCACTATGGACCTTTTCTTGCTCAAAATCTCCCTTAAAAACTTGGCATAAGATGGCATCTCACTCAATGCGTCGGTGAACGGGATGGAGATGTTCAAGCCTTGCAAGAGTTTGAGAAACCTCTTGAACTTGTTCTCAACAACATCTTTCGGCTTCTTCGAGGGATATGGAAGAATTGTTGCACCTTGAATCTTGCTTGGATCAACTTCTTTGGACTTCCCCGCTTCATTTGCAACACTTCCTGGTTGGACCGACTTGGGCACCATGTCGGGCCCGATGTTGTGAATCTCGGTCCTGGGCAGAGGGGTCGGATCGAGGTCTGTGTACGTCGGTCCCGAGTTGCTCTCAACCTCGGTCCGTGGTGAAGGAGTCGATCTTCTTGCTGGGTCAACTTCGGGGAACTTCGGACCCGACTTGCTGGGTAAGTTGGTCCGACTCTCTTCATTCTTCTTAGGCACGTGTGGCTCGGGTAGGTTTCGGCCACTTCTCAATCCAATTGCCCGGACTTAATTTTGATTGTTTTGAGCTCGAGGATTCTCCTCGGGTCGGCCCGAAAGTCTTCCATTCTCTCTTGGGGCTTGAGTCGCAATTTGAGCAAATTGATTGTTGACTTGCCTCCTCCATGCACCAAACTCATTGAATTGGGTCCTCATCTCCTTGAACCCATCTCTCATCTCTTGAGCAAATGTTTGTAACTCATTGAATCCCGGTGGTCTATATGGTGGTGGTGGCGCCCTCGGCTCGTTTTGGTTGAAGTTGTTGTTGTAGCTTTGAGCTTGACCGTTGTTCCACCGGCCATTGCCACCATTGTTGAAATTGCCTCTTCCACCGAAATTTCCTCGAACATAGTTTGCCTCCTCAATTCGCTCGGCCAAGCGCACTTGGCTCTCATTCGGACAAACTTGTGTAGCATGTGCAAAGGATCCACACTCCTCACAAGCTCTAGCATTTTGCTTGTAGTAGTGGACTTGCCTCTTAAGCTTGCTCACTTCACCTTCAAGGAATTGGAGCTTCACATCCCTATCAATGTCTTCTCCCTTTGGATCATATAACTTCCTTGCACCTTCACCTTGAACTTTCACCTCCTTGCTAGCTTGACTCACCCCATACATGGCCTCATAATCGGATAGCTTGTCAAGTAGCTCCCAAGCTTGATCCGGTGTCAAGTCTATGAACCCACAATCGGTGTGGAGATTGAGCTTGTCCTTCGTTACCGGATTGATGCCTTGGAAAAAGATGTCTTGAAGCACATATGGTTGTTGGCCATGAGTAGGACATTGGCGCAACATCTCCTTGAAACGGTCCCATGCTTCGAAGAGAGGCATTCGGACCTTGTTGAAAGCTTGCAATCTTCCTTCTTAGCTCGGTTGTCTTTGAGGGAGGGAAGAACTTCATCAAGAAAGCATCATAGAGTGTCTTCCAAGTTGTGATTGACCTAGGAGCTTGGCTCTCGATCCAATGTGCGGCCTTGCCCCCAAGTGACCATTTGAACGCCTTTAGAAGCACATACTCCAATGTCTCCTCATCGGTAGAGATCGTCTCACACATGTCCACAAAACGTTTGACGTGCTCTATGGGACACTCATGTGGACGGCCCTCGAATTGATCACGCTTGATGAGGGAGATGAATTGCGTCTTGATCTCAAAATTCTTGGCAACCTCGGGAAGCACAATAGCCGGCTCGGGGACCCTCAACTCCGGATGCATGTATTGGCGTGCATTCCGGGGTAGAGCGTTGAGTTGAGCCTCGGCTCTCATCCGTTGCTCCCGTTCTCTTCTTGCCACCTCTTCTTGATTGTCCCTCTCAAGTTGCAATCTAGCCATTTCGGCCCTAAGTTGAGCCAACTCCTCATCAACATGGAGAGCTTGATTCGCCATCCTTTTCCTTCTTCGGGCTTCCTTGAGAATACTTTCCGGATCACTCACAAACTCAAGCTCAAGTGTTCCTCGGGAGGAACGAGCTAGCATACACCTATGAAACAAAAACACAAACCAAAACAAATCAAAAACAAACAAAGGGTTTGGGCTATTCCCTCACCCAAATCACTACCAAAACACAAGAAACTCACCAAATTGGCACTCAATGCACTTAGACTTCCCCGACAACGGCGCCAATCTTTTGATCGCTCTCGGATGCGAGGGTCAAGAGATACAATTTATAACCCGACCCCGTTGTAGTACGTGGTGGGTGTCGAACACTCGGGAAGTCTACTCGATCGATGTGCCTAGATACTAGGAAGATAGAAAGGAGAGCATAAAACAAAGGAAAACAAAGAAAACAGTCGGGACCGACACTGAGGTCACGTCGGGCCCGAGGTTGGCGACAAGAGGAAGTCGGGACCGACACTGGGTAAGTCGGGCCCGAGGTAGCTGGGGATGTCGAACTCAAAGATTTTAAAAGTAGATCTTGGGCTTTTGGGTTCCTTCCCTAGTAGATTAAGGCTTTTCCACCCCAATTCAGGCAATGAGTGATGATCGGACTAGGATCGAGTGCTTTCGCCCTCGTTCCAACCACATCTACACCTCGATCCATGGGGAAATCCCCTTCGAAGCAAGGTCTTGAGATTGACACATGTTCACTTTCGCTACTTTGCCAATCTCAAGCCTTGATTCCCAACTTTCGCAAGGAATTGTAGCTCTATGTAGAGTGGGTTCCTTAGATCAAACACTCAAGGCTATGGAATTGGGGTTTCTAGCCTAAACCTAGCTAGGGTTTTCCCCCATAACCCAAGATCAAGGAGATCTACTCCATGTGACAAGCAAAGAAAGCAATCAAATCAAAAGAGAAAGCAATCATCATAATCAATCTCAAAACAAAGCAAGGTTTCATTCAAATCCAAAGCAATCCACAAATTCAAATCAAGGGTTTTCAAATCCACAAGATCAAAGCAAATCAAAGCTAAACAATCAACAAAACCTATCAAGCCTTCCTCTCTCTTGGCCGATTCTCTCTCTCTTCCTCCTCTTCTCCTTCCTCCTTGCTCTCCAAGTATCCTCTTGGCTCCCTTGGAACCCCCCTTTTGTGTGTGTGTGAGGGAACCCTTTCTTAGAAGACAAGAGGGCCTTTTATAGATTAGATGAAGGGCAAAAGTGGAAGTCCACAAATTCGTGCCTTGGAGCCCAAGTAGTTCGGTGACCGACTCGGACCGACACGGAGGAACCTCGGGCCCGAGGTACTGTGCAACTCGGTCCGAGGTTGGAGACTTCAAAGTCGGGCCCGATGTGGTTGCAACTCGGTCCTGACCTCGTTCCACCTTCTTCTTTGTTGGCTTCTCTTGTTCTTCTTCATGGCTTGCTTCTCTCTTTCCCGCTTTAGCTCGGCCTTTGCTCCATGTCTCGACCCTCCTTCAAATTGATCCTCGATTCATGCCAAATTACCTACAAAACACATAAAAGGTGCGTAGTCTCCGAATCTCATAGAAATACGGGAACTAAGCTAAAAAAGAACAAAACGCACAAGAAAAGGGGAAAAAGAAACATATTTACAAAGGAAATCACATATGAAAACACCACCAAATAGAGAGACATCAAAATACCCCATACTTAAACTTGCTTGTCCTCAAGCAATAACAATGTAAGCAAGACCGAAACATAATCTTCAAGTAAAGCCTCGTATGAAAACACATTTTAAGCACAAGTGATAGACATTCAAGCAAGATTACATCATCACACGTGATTAAGTGTTCCAAGGAATAAAGTCAATGCAACTAAGCCTCACTTTAGGGATATGTGAATGTGTATCACTCATCATGTGTTTGGGTTTAGCAATGAACACTCAAGCTCAAAAATCATGCAAGTAAGAACTTTACTATTGAAGCTAATATCACCAATTCCTCCACCTAGAGATGCCTAATGCAAAGTACACAAAGAATTTCGAACTTGGCTCAATGGAGGTCCTCAAAGAGGTTCCATTCGGCCGGGTTGTAATGGGGCTTTTGGTATTTTTCAAGGTGGGAATTATTTGGTCTTGTGGTGCTTACAATTGGGATTGAACAACCTAAACTCTCACCAACTTCACCAAATTATTTTTCAATACACTTTTGTATGAAAAGTGCAATACTAATTAGGAAAAGTGCAGTCATTTTACGTTTTAGGATAAGAGTTTGTTTCATTTGAACCAAACTCATGACATCAATTGTAGTGATCATTTTGTTAATTTGGCTATGCCTTTTGGTTTTCCATTGATTTAAAGAAATATCAAACAAATATAAAAACACCCAAGGTTATTTACATTGAGAGCTAGCATTAAGGTGTTTTTAATTCACCAAAAATTTTCGAATGGACTTACAAATTCCAAGACCTCTTATTTCTCATTATCAAATGTCCATACAAATTCTTAAGTCCTTTATTCCTCTTTTAAATACCGATTAAAATTTACGGTGTGGTTCTATTTTTTGTGAGTTTTTTTGAAGCGCCAATATATAGAATTTGTGAGTTTAAAAACATGCGAGATTCATTATAATTTGTTCGTTAATAGTCTAATTCATTTATATCTTATAAAATAGAGAGAATTATTTTTCCATCAATGCTCATATAATTAATAAAAAAATTAATTATAAACTTATAAATTAAGCATTTTTAAATTTATAATAGATTAAGAAAGCTTTACAATAAATTTAGAATCGAAATTGATAAATTAACCTATGTTCCTTACAAAAAAACAATGCAAATACATAATTAATAAAAATAATTTATAATCTTCTATATCTATACATATACTATAAAATAGAAAAATTAAAAGAAATCTAATTATCAAATTAAATTAATGATATTATTAGTCATTCAATCCAAAAAATAGTCCTCTTGGAATGATAATGAGAACATCAATTTGCACCTTAAATAGGCTTTTGGCATTACATATTGCATATGAATAAATATCAAAAGATAAGAAGAAAATAAATATGGTCAAAATAAATATTCATATTAAAAGCGCAATTATAACATATAAAATAAGTGTTCCAACTTTTCACATTCCTAAATAATCTTTCACATTTCTAAACTTTCAACTTTTCTAATATAAAAAATCATTTCATCCTCTTCATATTGACAAGTATAAATGGTTTGGTAACTAAATGCAATATCTCCTATTCCTATACAGGTTCGCAACAAGTGAAGAAATGGTAGATTAGAGGAAAATTTAAAAAGTGTTTACAAGAAGCCAAGTTGGTAGTGGAGAAGAGGAGAATATGTGGATGTATACACAAAAATGCATGGAAATATACGTTATCTCTGTATCAAGGTATGAATATAGATTAAGACAACTCTAATGTTTAAGAGCATGTCCAAAAAAAGAGTGATATTGATTATTTACAACAAGGTACAATATCAATGTATTTTTTATATTAGATTTTTTATGGATGCTTAAATCTATCACTAAATATATAATGCAAAATGAAGAGAATTTAGATTTTTTTAACATAAGTTAATTTTTACATTCAAAATTTTATTCCTTCTAAAGTAACATACTATAGTTAATATTATATTATCTTTGTACTCAATTAATCAACTACACTTCAATGATATATTTAGTTAAATTAATTAATTTTTAATATCTGCAAGGTTCATATAGAGATGATGACCCATGTGCTTATATTTTTACACATCCCACTAAGTGAAAAGAATATATCAACAATACACAAAAAAAAATATAACTTCACATAGACAATATAAACCATAAACAATGAGAACCCGTGCGATAACACGGGCCATCCACCTAGTATACTATAAAATAGAAAAATTTGGGCAATTAATGACTCATTCAATTGACCTAAAATATATATCTAATTTTAATTTAATAATAGTCTATATAAACTTATGTACATATATCATCTACTTAATTCCATATAATTATCTAAATTTTTTCTACATATAAATTTGTATTTTTCTCAATCAATGTACAGGTTTAAGTATTTAATAATTAATTAATAATTACATCATAAAAAATGACTTTTTATATTCTATTTGAAATATTACATTTTTTTGCAATAAATAGTG
This sequence comes from Fallopia convolvulus, assembly GCA_964016875.1. Lineage (NCBI taxonomy): Eukaryota > Viridiplantae > Streptophyta > Magnoliopsida > Caryophyllales > Polygonaceae > Fallopia > Fallopia convolvulus. Next base: position 30,276,335 of record OZ024720.1, on the reverse strand, counting down.
CAACTATAAGAAACAAATTATGAATAAGAATTTTATGTTATTTTTATTAATTAATGAATAATAATCATACTATAAATAAATAGAAGACAATTTTTGCATTTCTAAAATAAAATTTTGTTCAATGAAATGATTATATTTATATTTTAACATTAAAATATTGTCTTATTCAAAATTACTATATTAAAAAATAATGACACATAAATATAAATCTAATAAATCATCTTAATTTAAAATATTAATTTTATAACATTTGATATTTCACACAAATATAACATTAATCATTAATATTACAGAGTTTGGTTCAAATGAAACCAACCCTTAACATGAAACGGAAGGAGAGTTTTCAGTCGTCAGATCACAGGATCCAATGGCTCAGATTACTCCTGTGTTTTTGAAAGAAAAAAAAACAAATAAGCAAGGTGGCAATTTTATAAATAAACCAACTTCTATACCCCTTAACTTAAAATATAAAAAAAGCCCAACTTCGATCGCCCAAACCAATCGTACAATACTAACCAGACGGGGACGCACGCGAGGATTCCAATCGCCCAAAAGCTCTCGACGGACGATTCCAAACTTCGATCGAAGGCTCCCAACTTCAATCGACAAACGATTTCATAGGCTCCCAACTTCGATCGCTCACCTTCTCGATCAAGACTACCGCTCGCGCTCAGTTTGTCGATCTAGGAACTTCCATAACGTTGGCATGATTGTCTGTTTACTTCGTACTGATGTTGATTTTTGTATGTGCTACAACGCTACTGTTGATCCATATGTAACCGAAGTTCTAATCTTTGTTGAAAATAGGGGGACTTTTTCTATTCAATCAAATAAGATTAGCAAAGCTGAGGTAAAAAGTGCATTGAAAAGTTTCAAAATTGCATTGTGACATAAGAAAAAGTGCATTGATAAATGTCATAATAAAAGTGCACCATCTAATTGAAATTAAAAAGTGTATTGAAAAGTTTCAAAAGTGCATTGTGACATAGGAAAAGTGCATTGATAAATGGCATTAGAAAAGTGCATCATTTGATTGAAAAAGTGCATTGTGACATATAAAAAGTACATTGATAAATGACATATGAAAAGTGTCTCACCTGATTATAAAAGTGCATTGAAAAGTTTCAAAAGTGCATTGTGACATAAGAAAAGTGCATTGATAAATGACATAAGAAAAGTGCATCATTTGATAGAAAAAGTGCATTGAAAAGTTCCAAAAGTGCAGTGAAGAGTTTTAAAATTGCATTTTCAAAAGTGAAGAAGGGGATCACTTCGGAGAAGAGCAATCCCGATCAGAATAAGAAGAAGCTCTCGCCACCGACTTGGCTCTACAACTCCGACGAAGATGACGATCTGGTATCCGAGTTCAGAGATCTACCTACAAAGTTCTAGAAAACCTTCATCCCGGACCTCCGACGAATCTCGTCGTCATTGCAGATCTACTTCTCGAAGGCGAACAAGGAGATGACGAAGGGATTCAAGCCGTACGTCGGCAACAAATACGCTTCGTCAATCGCGACCGCCATATCCCGCACCTTCATCGTCATCCTGTTCCTACTCATCTCCCTCCTCTTCAACCGAACATCAGCCCTTGGATCTCCTTGATCCAAGGGCCCAGAATGCTCCTTCCGTTTCATGTTAAGGGAGTGTTTTATGGGAACCAAACTCTAATATTACATCATTTATTTAGCAAGTTTTGTAGTAACCCTTGATATTACATACAACCTTTGGTATTATAATATGAATTTAAAGCCATTAAACTATGACCATTGATATTACAAATAAAAGTAAAAATAAAAGAAGATAAGATCAACTTTTGGTATTCCAAACAAAAGATAAGATCAAATTTAAAATATAACTTTTCTTATTCCACTCTCTTTCTCACTATATAAGCCTTTCACTTTTGCATGATCACATCACTCTCTTATATTTGATGTATTTGGTGATTGTCACTTGAAGGAAAAAAGCAAATGATTTACAAACCAAATCTTATAGTTGATATGTTTGGTGATTGTTACTTCAAGGGCAAAAGCAAATGATTTACACAATTCAATAGAGGTACTTTTTCTCTATTGAATCCCTTTGTTTCATATGATTTCTAGCATTATATTTGAATATACTTTTGAGTATTATATTATTTTATTTATATGGTAAGTGAAAAACATCATTTGTGTCATAAAGCTTGGCAAAGTGGATGAGGATCACCATGAATCATTTGATGATCACGTGAAGAAGAGAAGGTTATGCGCTAGGGAAATCATTTGATGGTAGATTAATTTGATTAATATATGTGAAGGATTTTGCGCAATTAATTAAAAAATTATTCTTTAAAATTAAACAAATAAAATAACAATTCAAACACAACTATCTCTCTATCTATTTTGTGAGTAGTTTACAAAATCTTTTAATAAAGTATTATCTAATAGACTAATTTTGTATTTTACAACATTTGGTATTACACACAAAAATAACAAAATGAGCATTAGACTTGATATTACATCATTTATTTAGCAACTTTTGTAATAATCTTTGGTATTACAACACAACCTTTGATATTACAATACAATTTTAAAGCCATTAAATTATAACTATTGGTATCACAAATAAAAGTAAAAATAAAAGAAGATAAGGTCAACCTTTGGTATTCCAAACAAAAGATAAAATCAAACATAAAATATAACCTTTGACATTATTTAGCAACTTTTGTAGTAACTTTTAGTATTAAACACAACATTTAGTATTACAATATGAATTTAAAGTCATTGAATTATAACTATTGATATTACAAATAAAAGTAAAAAATAAAAGAAGATAAGATCAACCTTTTGTATTCCAAAAAAAAGATAAGATCAAATTTAAAATATAAACTTTCATATTCCACTCTCTTTCTCACTATATAAGCTTTCCCCTTTTGCATTATCAAGTTACAATTTCATTTACTACAAAGCAAAAAAAAACTCTCAAATTATTGAAAAATAAGGATCAATCAAGAAACTCATGGAGATGTATAAAGTAAAAAATGTCAATAATCTCTAGATCAGTGAAGGTTATATACCATCCAAGCAATAAAATTATAAGATGAACCTTTGAATTACATTCACCAAGTGAAAAAAAATCCTATAAAATATAAAACATTGAACAAAATCAAGAAACCCGTGCGAACCCCTTGAAGATCAATCAAGAAATATATATATCTATATCTATATCTATATATATATTATAAAATACTATTTTTATGTAAAAAATAATCAATGAGAACCCGTGCGATAGCACGGGCCATCCACCTAGTTTATTATAAAATGAAAAAATTTGGCCAATTAATGACCAAAGTATTTAATGTAATAATAATAGTGAAAGGGAGGGGAAAAAATAAAAAGTGATTTTAGGGTTGCAATTTGCAAGATAAATTGGATAAAGAAAAGTATTATAAAAGATGAGCAACCCACATAAGCAACCCATTTTTAAAAATCCTATTTAAAAAATTATTTATAAAGTTCTCAATCTAAATTTCAAATAATTAAATGATATGCTATATTTCATTTGTCAACCCAAATAAACTCTGCTATTAAAAATAGGCATGCAAGCGATGTAAAAATTTGTAGGAATAAAAAAATTATAACCGAAATGAAATTATGCTGGCTCACGATTATTTGATTTTATCTATATACATTATAAAATAGAAAAATTTGGCCAATTAATGACCAAAACATCTAATAAAATAATCTATTCTATATAATAAAAGTGTAAAAATGAGTGTAAAGAAGATGAGTGGTTTCATATTTATTGTTTGAAATCCAAAAGGTCAAAAGTCTTTCAATATTCTATATAAATGCTAAGCTTTATTATCAAATTTGAAATATTCAATCTCATTAACTCATATGTAACAATCGGCTTATCAACTCCATCTATTTGTAACGTACTTTACCTTAATCACTATAAATTGTAAGGAATTTGTAGTCAATCTCATATCAGGAAAAGGTCCTGCGGTTGGCTACTTTGACATATAATTTGGTAAGTGAAATAGGTAAGTGTGAGTATTAATTAATTTTGTACTAAAATCCTTTTGAATGTAATATTTTAAACTATTATCTAGATGATTTATTTATTTCATGAGAAAGTAAATTTGATTATATTTTTTCCTAGACTTTAGAAATATATCCATGAGATCGAGTTATAAATAACTTATTTAGTAAGGTTGATAAAATTATTATTATAAAAATGATATCTTAGGAATTGTATCCTTAAAGCCCATTCTCTTGCAAAAGTAAGAAAATTAATTTTAAGATACTTGGTTGTATTTTATTATGATAGGATTGAAGAGAACCATAACATTATTCGACCAAAAAAAAGAGAAACATAAAATTATGACTATTGAATTTGATGATTTAAGATTTTTTTAATTTGATTCTTAATTTTTATAACTATTTTTATATTAGGCTTATATGAATTTACCCATAAAATTTTAGTTGAATTAATTTTATCGGAACATGAAGAAACTTTAATTTATATAAAAAAAAGTAGAATGCACCCTAAAATCATTTTTTTTAACAAAGCATGGGTTCTTACAGTAAAACTTAAACATAAATTTATTTCTAATGTCTTTGTATTTATAAATGTAAAACACAAAATATTAATATTTAATGTTGTACCAAACTTCAAATTCATGTATTTTGATAATTTTGACCTTCCCTTTTATGCATTCACTAATTTTCTTAAATAATGTTGTACATTTAGACAAAAAAAATATGTATTTGGCTGAAATAAAAATATATATAATCGAAATAGTTTAAATCTAAGTATCTAGAAAAAATATAATAATAGATTTTTTTATTAATTTTTAAGTGATTGAAGTCAAGCATATAAAAACCATCTTCATATTAAAATATTTTGTATTTTTATCATCAAGTATAAAGTGTCTTGGTTTGGATATTATAAACATATATGTGAGGAACCAATGTGAAGAATAAAATATAACGCCAATGAATATCTATATCTATATCTATATATCTATATAAACATATTTGGAAATCAATGACAATATTTTCAATGAAAGATAGAAGTAAAAATAAAATAAAAAATAAATAAAATAAGCATGTCAATTTATAATTAATGTGTGCCAATGAATTCTCATGCAATTAATTAAAAAATTATTCTTTAAAATTAAGTAACCTTTGGAATTACACACAAGATATAACATTTGATATTTCAATATGAATTTAAAGCCATTAAGTTATAACCATTGATATTACAAATAAAAGTAAAAAATAAAAGAAAATAAGATCAACCTTTGTTATTCCAAACAAAAGATAAGATCAAATTTAAAATATAATATTTGACATTATTTAGCAAATTTTGTACTAACCTTTAGTATTACAATATGAATTTAATGTCATTAAAGTATAACCATTGGTATTACAAATATATAAGTAAAAATAAAAGAAGATAAGATCAACTTTTGGTATTCCAATCAAAAGATAAGATCATATTTAAAACATAACCTTTCGTATTCCACTCACTTTCACACTATATAAGTTTTTCACTTTTGCATGATCACATCATAATTCCATTAACCACAAAGCAAAAAATAAAAGACAACTCTCAAATTGTTGAAAAATAAGAATCAATCAAGAAACCCTTAAAGATGAGTAAAGTGAAAAAAAACAATCTATCTATCTATATATACTATAAAATATAAAATATAATCAATGAGAACTCGTGCGATAGCACGGACCATCCACCTAGTTTTATTAAAAAACAGGTTTATGATTATTAACAATACATAATTATACGTTATGTAATGCATTAGTTTTCTTCATATATATATATATTTACACAAAAATAAGAATGGAAAATATTAAACACTTATTAGTCTATAACATTTGTGAGAATGGTGAGACTTTTCATTTTCCGTTATGGTCGGACATATAATTACGCCTAATTAGAAATATAATTGTTCAAATATTTACTAAAATGATAAAGTTAGAGTTTATAACTTATGCACCTCTTCACTAGCCATCTACCGTTTAAGACTTTTCATATCACACATTATTGCATAATTAATAACATTTAAAACCCCTCCCCTACACACATACACATATATATATTGGATAGTCATGGGGTTTTAAAGGTTCATAAACTAGAGTTTGGTTCAAATGAAACAAACTCTTATCTTGAAAATTGAAAAGTGCACTACTAACTAGGAAAAGTGCAATCCGAAAAGTGTACTACAAAAAATACGAAAAGTGCACTACAAAGTATGAAAAGTGCAAATGCGAAAAAGTGCACTCTGAAGTAGGAAAAGTGCACTACAAACTAGGAAAAGTGCATTCGTTTCATTTTTCAAGATAAGAGTTTGTTTCATTTGAACCAAACTCTCATAAACTATACAAATTTTTATACTTTTCTTTTTGCTCTCCATTGTGTTGATTATGTTTTAAAATTTAGAATATATTAATTTCTAATGATCAATTATTCAAGTTCTAATTTCTATACTAATCTTTCAATTTTTCTCCCATTATTTTGTTGCTTGGTATGCAGGTTGTAACACCCCGTCTTCCGATGAGGCGCTACTAGGGAATAGACCTTACAAGGTACTATTATTTAGGTTGACAACTACACTATAGGACCTTACAACGCGGGCACGACGAGAAAAACATAATAAAACATCCAACCTTTTATTTAATAAAACTTAGAAAACGTAATCATGCATGAATCCCCGAAAATTATAAATAATCAAATACGTCACAACGCCTACTGAAACTGAACTACCTGAACCAAAAAGATAATAACCGAAACAAAATACCAACTCCGTCTAACAAATATTAAAATCAATATTCTAACTATTATAAATAAACTAGTATAAACCAATCCCACTATGACACGCGCTCTTTATCGCTCCGGCCCGCCATCTGGCCTCGGTTCCTGCACGGCTCCCTGATTCATACCTGGAACTGAAAAATATTCCCCGAAGGGTCAGCGTCTAATCTACCAAGCTAGAAAGAATACGGAAATTGTAGAACGCTTTGAAATCGTTTATCTAAAGTCAGCATACAAATCCACAATCACAATTATAACTCTAAAGGCCAATACCTAAATTAGTTATATCAGTCACACAAGCCACATACGCATTTACAATCACAATCACACAACAATGCAATTCTTCCTTTGTCCACAATCCGACTTCCAAGGCGCTCATCACCGCGCCGAGTGCAGAGGCAGGCCCTCTCACTCCACTTCACAATCTCCCTTCTAACCCCTGGCTAAGCCTCCACTGGAGCACTTGCCAAAACACACAGATAATAATTTTCGTTTTGAAGGGGCACGATTTTCCCAGTCACACAGGTCAACGTAGCCAACTCTTCCTCAACATCAGCTACGATGGGCCGTGTCGGAAACGGTACCAACACAGAGAAAACGTTCTAAAAGTATCCTTCCGATAAAACATGTTCAAACCATTTTACACACACCACAATACGAGAAGTTCAAAATAGTTTTATAAAGGCATTCGGGACTAGTTCCCAAAACCCGCCCTACAACAACGGTACGCAATCTAACAAGGTAGAGAAGAACCGAGCAAGTCGAAAAACGACTTACCTCGAACTAGGGATCCTTTGAAGAAGACGGAAAGTCAAGAGTGTGGACAAAAGCAATTTCCTAGAAGAATTATTAACATGACAAATTGAATTAGGTTCAACCCACACTTAAACAAACAATACTTATTTCACGAACCCAACTTAAAATCCCATGTTCTATATACTGATTAATTTTATCATTAACCCACCACTGAACCACGTAGCCTTCCATAAAAAAAAAACTAACGCTTGCTTCTAATTCCCCAGAAGAAGTAACATGTACATCAGTACATGTATAAAGTAACATATATATTTATATATACTATATATAACAACATTTATAATTCCAATCTTCCACCCAGCCCAACAACTAAACGGATGAGATATGCGGGGCCCTCCCCTATCCCTCTTCTTCGTCAAAGACTTGTAGTCCCTCGCCAATGATTCACGGCCTGTCGAATTCCGGCCGAGCGATGACACTCTCTCAGACCCAACACCGCCCAATTGATTGAATGAAACTAGAGAGGAAAACAAAGGAAGATATCTACCTACCGGTGGCTGATGATCCGATCGGCAAGCGGCGACAGAAGCGAACTCCGACGGCCTTGCGAGTGCTTGATCTGATGAAGTGTTCGAAATTAGGGGTGTTTAAGGTGCGGCCCGTGGTGCGATCAACCATGATCTGGGCTTCTAGTTGCAGCAGGGTCGGAGACGACGACGATACGATCGACGAACGAGTCATCCCCGTAAACTGATACGCCCGTGAACTGGTGGTGGGGGAGGCTGCCTTTCTCGTGGACCTCGCAGTGGACTACAACCTCCTATGAGAACGACAATGCTTCCGACATGGGTTCGAGAACGACAGAGGCAAGGAAGGTGCGGTTTCGAGGATACACAGAAAAGGACGAGGCTTGGAAGACTACGTAATAAGGCTCTAATGATCTTAATTAGGGTTAAGTTGATCTCCTTAATAACTAACTAGATAGGTTTCAATCCTGATCAAAGATTTGGTCCAAGAGATAAGCCCCAACGACTTAAGAAAAAATATATATATATATATATCTTTAGGTAAATAATATATTAAAAAGAATATAAGGGTAATTCTTGCGGATTATAATTAATTATCCCTCTATCCGGAGTTACTTGCGAATCAAGGCAAAACGATTACTTGTGAAACACGAAAGTCATTTTTCAGACTCAAAATGGAAAAGTGAAAACCCGACTATTACACAGGTGCAAGAGAAGGTTTTAATATTCTTATTTGTAGATGTTGATTGATTGAATCTTCAATTATTTGGAATGTGAGTGTGATATTGTAGTAACTGGTATGTATTTCGAGGTTTTGAATTTAGTATCAAGTTGTAATTAAAGTCATATACTTCATATTCTCCATTGTTGTTAGTGCGTGATACTTGAAATTCATTATTAACTATGGAGGCTTTGTCACTACCAATTAGCTAGAAAATTCCATGATTCAAACGTTATATAAAAATATGTATTATTTTCAATTATATTTACCAAAAAATAATACTTTGCTAAGAAAAATCTTTAAAAACATTTATCATTTTCAATTATATTGTAAGACAATACTTTAACAAAGAAAGGAATTGTACTCTCAAAATCTATATAATATTCAAAAAATTTTAAAAAATTAAATGCATTAAAAACATTAAAATTAATAATGCATAATATTACAAATGTGAATGAAAAAATTGAAATATTATTTATTAAATTATGATTACTCTAAATATTATGAAAATGATTAACATTTATATGTTTTTTGTTTTCGTGGATTATGATACTAGGCTCTTAGAAAAATATGTAATACTTTTTTTTATTAATAATATTTTAAGGAAGATATGAAGTATGAACTTCGACAATCATAACCTAACTTAATTTACATAATTAATTAATTTATATATATATGCATATATATATCTCATCTCATCTATATGTAGTATATTGTTAGATAATTACACAAAATAAGTTATTTGGAACAACATGTTACCATAATAATTTGACATGGATAATAAACACCAATGATAAATTATACAGAGTACATAGCGGTAATGAATATTGATTTTCTTATAACCCTCACAATATGTATACAGATAAATTGTCATTTATTAACGACATTGATGATTTTAGGATCTATAACAGTTCACTACTCAATAAATATCAATAGACAATTTGCATTCCATTATGTTGGGAATCCAAAGAGTCCTAAATCTCATAGCACATAAATATAATCAATGGTAAAATGCCTATATAACTAATCATGATTTTGTGAAATAAAAATAACATTTTACAAGACCATATAATTAATGATTGAAAAATTAAAATACCCATATGGTCACTTTATGTCCATCCATTCTCATATAATTAAAAACATTTATATATATATACACACTTAATTTATTAAGTAGAAGTTTAATAAGTGTAGAAATAATTTTAAAAATAATTTGGACCCGTGCGTAGCACGGGTAAGGCTTGTAGTTATAAAAACAAAATAATGTGGAGCTGTTCTGGTAGAATTATTAATTAACTCCAATAGGTGGCATATTAAACAAAATAAGAGTTATCCAATTTTTTTAGCGATTCCTAATATTTTTTTTGTTTGAAATCCTCTAATTTTTCAAAATTTCAATCCTCCCTTCCTAATTTTCTAAAATTACACCTTGAGCCCTTCTTCTTGTTTCCTTTTGTAAAAACCCTCAAATTTCATAATTATAAATAAAATATTAATAAGTAAGTTTCATTTACAAAAACATAAGTAAAAATGTCTTGTTATAATAACAATAGTTTATAAAATAATTGGTGTAAAATTACTAATTATAATATGAGTCCGGTTCTATGTGAATGGGCGCCCAGGTGCGAAATAAGAAACAACAAGAGTCGTTGGATGAAAAAAAATCAAAGGCACTGATCATTTCACTTAAAAAGGGGGGAAAAAATGGCACGGGCGAATTATAGGCGAATTATTCGCGTATTTAAAAAAAAAACAGAAATAGGACGCGCGCCAAGATTGTTCATCAATATTGTGGATTTGTTCATCAATAATATGGATTTGTTCATCAACACTATGATTTTGTTCATCAAAACTGTGATTTTGTGCATAAATAAACTATTGCTTGTGTATCAAAAATCTATTGTTTGTACATAAAAAATGAACAAATGTGTATCAAAATTGCATGCAATATGTTCATCAACATTGTGATTTCGTTCATAAAAAACGAAAATATTTGTTCATTGCTTTTGACATATTTATTCAGCGGTTTGTGCATATTTATTCATTAGTAACATCAATTTGTTCATTGGTTTATGCATATTTGTTCATTGCCTTTTTCATATAATTGTTCATTGCTAGATGCATATTTGTTCACTAGTAACCTTAATTTGTTCATTGCTATATGCATATTTGTTCATTAATAACATCAATTTGTTCATAGCTAAATAAGGCACAAGCACTCCTCTTCGATTTGTTGCTATCTCATTCTCTTAGGATACACTATATTATTGCAAAGTCAGATTCTTTATCTATTATCCTTTGCATTCAATTTTCTACATCAAACTTATCTTATTTTGGTACTATATTGAGTACTTCATTTATATTGACAAGTTACCCTTAAAACACTTCAATGGACAAACAAAGGTTAGATCAATAAACAAAAAAGGTTATATCAATGAACAAATAGGGTATATTAATGAATAAACAATGATATACCAATGAACAAAAAAGAGTATATAAAAGAACAAATAATGGTATACCAATGAACAAATAATGGTATATCAATGAACAAACAAGGTTATATCAATGAACAAATATTGGTATATCAAAACTAATTATATGTGCATAAAAAACTAGATAATATTGTATTCATACACATAAATAAGGTTAAAAAATAATACTAAAAATTAAAAAAGTTTGAAATTGATGAGCAATGTTATCAAAAACTCGATGCACAATGAGTTAGTATTGATGAACAAATTGCTATTTCTGATGAACAAACTGAGCACGTCTCATAAAAATGTATTTTTAGAAAAATACGTAAATAATACGGGAAAAATTCATTCGTTCCGTATTTTATTGAAAAATATGCGAATAATATGGGACAAATTCCCCCATTCCATATTTTATCCTTTTTAATGGATGTTTAATCAGGAGCGTTGATTTTTAGGAATGGACGAGCGAGATTTATTCTTAATTCTCACTTGGGCGCCCATTCGCACATGACTCTTTCTCTTATAATATAGTATACAAAACAAAGTGTTAATGTTTAAATAAAAAGTAAAAAAATAATATTCGAATTATTGGACCCTCTCTCATCTTCATATTTGTAAAAAACCGAATTTATTCATGAGTGGGATTATCGAATTGATCGTATGAGCTTATTTCTTAACGGATTTTGAATCCGTAAAAAGGATAGGATCAATCAGCTTAATCTCTATCAAAACCCTCTATCAATTGAAAGGATTGGTTCCGAATTTTATCCCAAATCTCGGATTTTTCTTCAACCCAAAATATTAGGGTTCTATATCTTGATCCTTGCAAATCCGATTAGATAAGAACGATAGGGTTGTTTTAGTATCAAACTCAGTTTTTAGTCTGAATTCATTCAACTAACTCAGTTTTTAGTCTGAATTCATTCAACTAAAATCAAATCGGGTTGTTAAGACGAGATTTGAGTTCTAGGTTGTTTTGATTCGTTCTAATCCGATTTTCTGGATCGTTTTGCTTGAAATCTTCCACTATAAATGGACCCTTTAGCCTAACCTTCCATCCCATCCTCAAATTTCGTTTGATCCTCTCGAAATCAACCCAGAATCACCCCTCGAAACACCCTTTCTCACCCAACCCCTGTTTTCGGAGAGCAGATCCCACCCAAAAAATAAAGGGGCCCTCGCGAGACTCAAACTCTAGACGTAGGCGTTTGATGGAGCAAAGCTTCTCCTCTGTAAAGAGAATTTGAAATACATTTTAGACTAAGTTTAATTAATTATAAAGTAAATTATGGTTAATTATATAATAAGATATTTAATGGGTTAGTACCTAAGTGAAGTCTAGTTTATAGAGTCACTGAAGTTATTGCTACAGTAAAAAATGCGAGCAAATCATGGCCATTGGATTAAACGGGTCGACGAAATAGATTAAATAAAACGAGTTTGATAAAAAAAAAATAAGGAAAAGGGTCTCATTCATTTACAATGGCACAAAGTGTAATTTGTTTAAAATTTGAATGACAAGACAAAAATACCCTCACACATAATATTTTTTGATGACACACATTCTTTTTTGTGGGAAAAGGAGACTCATCTTGAACCTCTAGATCCACTGCAAAATCTACACCACAAACTCGAAATCTCACCATTAAGCTAACCTTTCCGATTCTCACTGGGCTATGGGCCTATGGCATCGATTTGCGACATTGGTTTCAAGATGAGTTTTTTAGACCTAATTTGATATGGTTATTATTTATGTGGTAGATGTATGGATTCCTTTGATTTCGATTTTTTAGTGTTCTAAGATTTGTTTTTGAGTATAAGAAATGTTTATTGAGCTTTAATAGGTGTCTATGGTTGATTTGATTGGTGTTTGTATTTGATTGTGTTTACTGTTAAGGTTCGAAATTTCTCGATCGGGTTCGCGGTCTCTGATTTTATGGTTCGGAATATTTAATGTATAGGTTCAAAATATCAAGTATGTAGGTTCATAGTCAAACTGAACTTGCCTTGTTATGATAGGGGTAGTGACATTCATTCCCACCATGGAATTTCATGAGTGGTTCTCGCATGATAGCGTCAATTTTGGTTTTAAGGAGGGAGTGAGCCCGAAAACCGTGAAACATGACCCTTATTTTCTTCAATGTTTGTTTGGAGGGGGCGAGGCATTTGCACATCTTTCTTCCTTTTTTTTTTTGAAAAACATTGACACTTAAATGACATTCACTTGTAGAAATCTATATATTTAATACTTCCAATTAGCCTTGGAGAATACTAAATTATAGATCCAATTCTTATTGTGAAGAAATGAACAATGAAGATCCATGACTTTTGTTCGTTCATAACTTTTTATCTTAAGGTTCATAATCAGTGTTCTCACGGTTCATGCTTTGTACTACTTTTACTAATAGTATGTTGAAGTTATTTAGTAGCCTATAAGCATGATTTGAAAATTTGTTTGGTGGCCTATTAGCTCAAATGGTAGAGCAATGTGCATATGCACATAGATGTGGGTTCAAATCCCACATAGGCTAATTCTTGATACGATCATGTCTTTTAGTTTGCATCGGTTGTTCTTTTGGTTCATGACTTTTCAAGGTAAGGTTCATAATATTTCTTCTTATGATTCATAAATTGTGTTCCATGATTTTTTTTATGACAATTGTTCTTTTGGTTCATGTTTGAATAACCTAAGGTTCATCAAAGTTCATCTTATGGTTCATGTCTTTTAGTTCATGCTAGTTATTATTTTCTTTCGTGATTTTTGGTTCCTGGTACTTGTTTTTTCAGTTGATGTTTTTGTAAGATAGGTTCATAATAATTCTTATGATTCATGACTTTTATTTCTTAATAGTGTATCGTATAGTTCATGTCTTTTAAGTCATACTAGTTATTTTGGTTCATGGCTTTTGTTCTTTTAGTTCATGTTTTTATAAGCATAAGTTTATAATATTCCATCTTACGATTTTTAGATCATAAAAGTTGGATTAATGGTTCATGGCTTTTTACAGTCAGGTTCATAACAATTGTCAATAAGGTTCATGAAAATTAATTAACAATACTTGATATTTGTGTCATGTTTTCATAAATGATATTATGTTGGTTCAAGTCATTATATGGTTAAGCTCATAACAATTGTCATTAAGGTTCATGAAATTTAATTCATAATATTTGTTATTTTTTACACGTAATCTAGTACATAAATCGTATTTTGTGGGTTCATGTCTTTATATGATTAAGTTCATAACAATTTTAATACGATTCATGAAGTTCAATTCACAATAATTGTTACTTATGTCATGTATTCTAGTTCATAAATGGTATAAGTTAATAATTTTGGTATCCTAGGTTCATAATTTATCAACAATTCGTAAAAAAATTGGCATAAACACTAAGTTGAACATTTGGACATTTTGTCGAACACATGGTGGGCGGTTAGATGTGCATTGATCATTCACATTTGTTTTCAATCAAAAACTTAAAATTGTAAACCAAAACATGCACAATCTTCATAGGTTCGATTATAGTCAACAAAAATGACTCCAAAAGACACAAAAACATGAAAACAGAAGTACCAAAGCTCCCAAAATTAAAAAACCCCCAAATATGAACTTGAAACCATACAAAAGAGATCTATACACAAATCCATGAAGAGAGACAACAAATTGGGGTCGTGATCAACAAAAAAAGAACCAAATCAGAAGAAATAAGGGGCAAAATATTCTAGAGACGAATTCGATCGAAAATGTAACACCCCGACTTCCGACGGGACGCTACATAGAAATAGACCTTACTAGGTACTATTTAAGTAGGTTGACAACCACACTTTAGGATCTTGCAACGCAGGCACGACGAGAAAACATAATAAAACATCCAACCTTTTATTTCGTAAAACTTAGAAAACATAGTCAGGCATGCGTTCCCGAAAAATATAAATACTCAAATCCGACACAACACTTACTAATACTGAACTATTCAAACAAAATAATAATAATAAGTGGAACATAATATTTACTCCATCTTAACAATAATAAAATCAACATCCTAACTATCATAAATAAACTAGCGTAAAACCCATCCCACTATGACACGCGCTCTTTACCGCTCCGGCCCGCCATCTGGCCTCGGTTCCTGCACGGCTCCCTGATTCATACCTGGAACTGAAAAATATTCCCCGAAGGGTCAACTTCTAATCTATCAAGTTAGAGAGAATACGGAAATTGCAGAATATTTTGAAAGCATTTCTAAAGTCAACATACAAATCCACAATCGCAATCATAACTCTAAAGGCCAATACCTAAATTAGTTATAATCAGTCACACATAGCCACATACACATTTACAATCAAAACCTCATAACAATGCAATCCCTCCTTCATCACAATCCGACTCCCAAGGCGCTCATCACCGCGCCGAGTGCAGAGGCAGACCCTCTCACTCCACTTCATAGTATTCCTTCTAACCCCGGCTAAGCCTCCACTAGAGCACTTGCCAAAACACATAGATATTCATTTTCGTTTTGAAGGGGCACGGTTTCCCTGTCACACGGGTCATACATAACCAACTCTTCCTCAATGCCAACTACGATGGGCCGTGTCGGAAACGGTAGCAACACAGAGAAAATGTTCCGAAAATATCTTTCTGATAAAATACATTCAAAACCATTTTACACACACAGCAATTCAAGAAGTTCAAAACAATTTAAAAGGTATTCGAGACTAGTTCCCAAAACCCACCCTACAATATCGATACACAATCTAACACGGTAGAGAAGAACCGAGCAAGTAAAAAAAACGACTTACCTCCAGTGAATAAGGTCTGATGATCACGGAAAATTAGGATTCTGAACAAGAGCGGTTCCCTAACAATAATAATGAAAAATATTTAATACGACATCTTCCTTAAATAGTAACTTAATGAATCCCACAAACCCGCTATTTGCGAAACTACCCGGTCGACCTAGCTAGCCCATAATCTAGACTACTCTACTAGTTAATTCGTATCACCTATTGATCCAATTAGCAACCTAACTAAATACCTAATCATAATCACGTTATTAACCAAACCAATACACATGAAGTCACGTACACCTATCTACTCTTGCAAATCTTCACGTTTTACAAATATAAATCTACAATTGCAAATTACCCAAACCCTTCCCCACGTTATATATATATATGTATATATATATATATGTATATATATATATATATATATATACTTGCAATTGCATTAACTTCTTGATCCACCAACTAATTAATTACCGAACACAAGATTAAGATCTTTTCCCCAATAACCCAAATCAAGTTAACCCATAGGAACAAACATGGAATCACCTTAATTCACATACCACTTTCAAATTGCACGCTAAATCTTAATTACCACCAAACGAATTAACTAACGTCAATTAACAACAACTCCTACTCAGTACACAAACACTCCACTTTTAGACACTGAAGCACGTTTTCCAGGTAACCCAACCTTCACTAGTTAATTAAGCATGCTTGTTCCAACTAATACTCGAAACTATCGCCAATGCTAATTACACCTACCCTAGCCCCGATAGACCCTCAAAATCGCCCTAAACAATAGGCTCGAATCGACGAAAAACCGACCTTTGGCAGTCCCGACACACGACCCACCAAACACCATTCTACCAATGACGAAAACTCAAGACCAAACCCCAATCACGACTCACACTGATTTAACGAAATCGAGAGAGAGTTACTCACCGGTGGATTAGCTAGGATACCCGTCGTAAGAAGATAACATGGCAACCACTCCTTCGATGAGACGGCACACCCCTGGTGATCCCTTGGTTGAAAGAGAACGAGATCGGCAACACTAGTAACGGGCAGGAAAGTTGAGGAGAAGAGCGATTACCAAAACCGAGCGAAAACAAAAAAATAAAAGGTAAAACGAGGCGTTACCGACTTCGATCTACGACAGCGGCCAACCAGCAAGGCGGCATGGTGAAGCTCTAACGATGATGACAAACGAAGAAGGCGGAGCGAAAAGATAAGGTTGAGAACAGTAGTCGGTGACGAGGCTAAGTTCTTAGGCTTAGGTTTAGGATAGTTTGAGATTATTATATATGGAAGGCTACCGAAAAACATCTTATCAGTTAAATTATTTAAGATATTAATTTTAAATAATATAGTTTAGTTAATCAGTAAGATAGGATAGATACTGAATTTTATTAGGCTTACAAGTGATAGGATTTAATAATTAATTCCGAGTTATCTTTAAGTAAATTAATGAAGATTAAATTAAACTTGAAACTTATACTCCTTAGTCTGCAACCCCAGTTAAAAACGAGATTACTTGCAAAACAAGAAAACTTGGTTCTCGAGCTTTGACCAAACCGGGTATTACATACTACCCCCCTTAAAGAAAGGTTCGTCCCGAAACTTAGGATGAACGAACCCTAAGCAAGCTTGGAATACTTTAAATGTTTACTACTTGTCCCGAGGTTTTACAACCTCTCCCCCTTAAAGGGGTTCGTCCTCGAACCTAAATTGCAGAAGACTAAACTAGCACATTAAACGAGTCAAAACGAAACTCATAAAGCTCTAACGTAACCATAACCACACAACCAATCAAGTAATAGTTCGAGCAATCAATACAACCACATAACCATATTACTAACCAATGACTCACACTCTAGCTCATCACTTCTCTCTAGTTCCAGAAAGCCTCTACTAAACCGAAGCACCACTCTTGTACCTCTCTCTTGAATCCTAGTCTCAGTCTCCTAGGTGGCCTCCTCGACCCATCACCAAGACCACTGAATCAACATAAGAAGAATCTTCTCGTTCTAAAGCTCCTTCATTTGTCTATCTAAGATCGCAATCGGTTTCTCTTTGGGGGTGTGATTCGGCTAAACCTTCAACTCCTTGGGGTTGAGCCTGTTAATAGGGTCAGACACATACTATCTCAACTAAGGCACGTGAAACACGAGCGGAAGTTTGTTTAAGACTGGTGCAAAAGCCAGCCTGTAGGCTAACTTGCCTACTATCTCGATAAACTCAACCGTCCCGATGTACCAGGGACTCCAATTACCCTTCACTCCAAACCTCTTCACTCCATGAGTCGGTGACACTCTCAACTATACAGGTGCACATATCTCGAACTCTAATGGCCATCGTTTCTTGTCCGCGTAGGACTTCTGGCAACTCTGCGCTAGCTAACATGCGCTCTCGTATCAAGATGTGCTAATTGTTACTATAAGGAACTCCATTGATTTCAATCTCTTACTAGACAACACACTTCAACTATGACCCTTGTAATGCTTCCTTCATTAATCTCTTTCCTGGATATCAGTAAAGTTCCACGTCACGATCTTCAAATAGCTTGAGCCATTCTTGCATCTCATGCTTCAACTTTTACTTATGAATGCATTCCTTAGTCGATGTGTTTGTAAATAATTCCCAATTAGATGTTCATAACTCTAGATTATTTGATAGCTTTAATCTCTTTGTGATGGCTTCATTTGCTAAATCATCATCATTTTTGGTTTATTTTTCTGTAGTCGTATCTCCACGAATCTCATCACCAGCATGGATTGAGGAGGGCAAGAGATTATGGAGGTCGTTCTGCAAAGAAATCTAAGGCTGATGGTTCAAACCACGCATCTGAAGGCGAAGGCAACAGTTCAAGTTGTACAGAGATCTTCTTTAGTGCTGATTCATCAGATTCTAAGCATTAAACGCGTGTGTCAATCGTGAGCGTAGATGTATCTCGATCGAACGGCTCACACGTGCCCGCATAAAACATTATAGCAATTTAATTCACCTGATCGCATGTATATACGTGTAGATTGGTTAAGAGTATATATGTAACTTAATTAATTAGTTTGGTGTTTTATATTAAGGATAAGTAATGGGTTAATATATACACATAAGTATGAAAACTCACCTATACACATGTACATTAGATTGTAATTTTTAGCTCTACAATTGTACTCACTAAGAAAAATCATAATGATTAATAAATAACACTAAATTAGAAAGTAACAAATTAGTTACTATATGCTTGTGAAATAAATATAGATTTATGTAAACAAGCATGTCAACCATACCTATATGGTTATATTATTAGTAAGTAATTTAACTCGAATAGTGTAACATGATAATTAATTAAATATAATAAATTAAATATTATAAAATTCTAGCTTAAATAATAGACTAATTATTTCTACTATTTTAAATAATAAGGAAAGTACTTTTAGATAGATTTTTAGAATTTCAACTTTCAAAGAGATGAACAAAACAAATTAAATATAATTATTTTATATTTCTTTGTGTAAATAATGGAAAGAAACTCGATTGTAGGGTTTCAGCTTCGCTTGAAAGACAACTTTACTTTTGACTGCAATCAAGGCAAGTGGTGGTTCGCTTTCATATTTTGTCATGGATATCGTTATTCATGTTGCATGTTTGTTGGGAATGCTTGTTTGAATAAAATGAATCAAGGTTGTTTATAAATAATGACCTGTTATAAAGTAAAATGGATCTAGGGTTTTATTATTGTGTAGAGATAATGACACATGTGTAAGGTAGCTTATTATTATTATTATTATTATTATTATTATTATTATTATTATTATTATTATTATTATTATTATTATACAAATTACATAAAGTTAGATGGGAGCCTAGAAACAAGATGGCACCCCACACCCTTCTGAATGCAAAAACTCAATATATGAAAAACTAACACACCACTCTTAGCGTTGTTGGAGTGGCTAACAAAGATAGACTTAATACGTGAAAGCGTGTCCAAAGCCTCCTTATTGAATTCCCCAAATGTAGAGAAAGCGAAAGGAACAAATTTGTATCCGTTCTCCTCGCATTTGGACGCATATTTCCTCTTTTTCCTCTCCACATTGTAGTGCAAGGCCAACCCATGTGCCCAAGAACTTGCACCCATACCAGCAAAGGGAGAGACCCTAGTCACATCCACACAAGTGTCCTTACCCTGTGCCAATTAAATAGTAAAAGGTCTGCAGGCCTAAGATCCTGCCCATTCTCCGAGAGGAAACCCATAGGAGCCTCCTTCCGCACCGTAATTCCGACTTTGGAGCAAATATCAACAAGGATATCACACACCAAATTATGCGTGAACTTCACACCCACCTCACTACAACAGTGGACAACATGATCCCCCCATTTGTCCATCCTGGGAGCATTGCAACTCGGGCAAATACTACCATCAGAGAACATAGGTATCATAAGTCTATAACACAACACAGAACGAAACTGACAGTGGTTCATCCTTTGTCCCAAGCCATCAATAGGGATAGTGAATAAAAACTCTTGTGCATGAGGATCACGGATACAACTAAGAACAACAACCTCCCTTGGGCTAAGTATGTACCTATCGACGAGACTTTTCTCAACGACACCAAAGTAACACCATGCCAGGGTTTTCATCATTTGGGGGGCAGGAGAAACATTGGTGAGAGAGATAGCATCGACGTTGCAACAAGCGTTGAAATCATCAAGAGCATGCTGAAAAGAACAGCCAGGAGAAACTATACCCGTATTCAACAAAATCTTAGCCTGCAGTGTACTCATTTGAAGCCGAGAAGCAAGAAAAGCATATAACATCTCCAACATCAAAGATGCCAAGACCACCCCCTTTGATGGGGAGAGTGGCTAACCGCCATTGCCAATCGCCAAAACCCGATCCTGATGCAGTGACAACCTTCTCTAAGGAGAGGCGCAAAGCATGGTCAAACTGAACTTGAGCATCTTTGAAAGACACAAGGGAGCAAGTTCTCAAGGCATAGGACAGCTTCGCAAACCCAACACAGTTACGGAGTAGAAGGAGCTCACATTGGGGGTCATTTAGCATGTTAACCGCCTCCATTAAAGCAATAGTTTTAGAAACCCTCTTCAAAGCCAAGTCCGGCTGAAGCCCACATCCAAGCTGACTGACCCACCAAGAAGCTTGACACCACTATGTGGACGAGAGATGTTTAATGGGAAAACACCCTCCACCAAACTTCTAGGATCCTCCACAGGCAAAAAAAGCTCAGTTTTATCAACACTCAAAAACAAACCACATGTAGGCCCATCAAACCTAATAATGTCAAGCACCATCGTCAAGATACCAAGCTTGGAAGGTGAGACTACAAGCATGATTAATGGACTGAACCAAAGGGTGTAGAGCTAGAGCAAACAATAAAGGCCCCAAAGGATTACCTTGTTGTACCCCTTGACATGACCAAAGGACAGAGTCTTCATAGTAAAGCCTAGCAGGTTGAGAGTAACAAAACTCAACCCAAGGAGCAATAGACGGACACCTCAACCTGGTTTCCTGGAGCAGGACACCCCTATCAACAAGGTTAAAAGCATTATTAAAATCCACTAAAAGCATACAAAAGCCAACCTCATTGCCCTTAGACTCAACAAGCTTGTTCACAGAGTGCAAAACGACCTCACATCCCCCAGGAGCGCCCACTCCAAACTGAACTGCAAATAACAATTCACAGAAGGACCAAACACAAACGAAAAAACCTTAGAAAGCCTCCTCCATACGTTTCCAACATCAATAGGGCGCAAACCACCACCTGGCTTGACCAAAGGAGTCAAGGGGGCACTAGCAATGAACTCACCCAACTGACTAGGGAACTGACCCCGCAAAAACAAGTTAACAACCCCGGTGATGGATCCTAATAAATCATCGGCCACTTCAGAAGCATCCCCTCCTAAAATATCAACAAAATGTTGAGCCCTAAGCCCATCGTGGCCACACGAAGTTCCTTTAGGGAAGTTGTGAATCCTATCAAGCACCATGTCTTTGTTAACAGAAAGAGCATCCTCACCCACTGGAGAGGAAGGCAAAACCGGAGAAGGGGCATAAGGGTGTTTGGCCTCCAATTCCCGGAGAGTGTCAAGATTAGATGGGGCAACCCCAGAAGATGTAAGGACCTTAATAGCAGCGGTGAAGTGCCCCTCCCCACGCTTACGCTTACATTGAAAAAGGTTAACTCCGTCAAGGCTTCTTGATTTCTTCACACCCCTAGAAAGAGTCACCACTTCTGATCAACGGTCAAGCACCAAAATAAGCCTATCAACAGGATCCCTCCATCTAAGAATGACGTGAGAAATATAATCAAATTGACATCGCTCCCGTTCTCTAGACCTCCGCTGAACCCTATTAGTGGGCATAAAATCAAACAAAACACAGCTAGGCAAAATAAGGAGTTGCACCCAAGCCAACACGTCACATGGGCTCACAATGACCTTATCAAGAGCACCAAGGAAAACTCTAGCAAAGCCGAGCCTGAGCTTAGGAGGAATACATTTAACAGTTCACAACATTCTTGAAAAAACGCGATTAAGGATGTAATACTCAGGAAAATTTTGGATAATTTAATGTTTCTCGAAATTCGTGTTGGGATTGATTAGCTATTAAGTAATCTCTGGAAGACCTTAAAACAATATATGCTTGGAAAAGCGTGCTCGAATTAAGTGATATTTGGATGTAAATGGGTAATTTTGTTGTGTCTCAAAAAACGTGTCAGGGTTACTTCGCTTGTAAGTAAGCTCGGATAAGTTTGTTTCTTAGTTTTTAAGTAATCCCGTTTCTTAGTGGAATAAAGATAGACTTGTAAAAGTTTTGATCTTATCCGTTTTCATAGATATTCGTGCCATGTTATCTTATCTTCTAGATTTGTGTTCCAAGCTTATCGTTCTTCCTCAATATTCGTGCTATATCTTCTAGATTTGTGTGACATGATCTTTATCTCTTATACAAGCTGAATTGAATTTGTCTTCTTCCATTTCTCCTATATAAAGCCATGTCTCCCCTTCCATTTTTCGCCTCTCTCTCTTCCTCTCGTTGTCATGCTCCTTCACAACCTTCTTGATTGTTGTTGGTCGCCCTTTCCATTGGAAGACAAGGCACGTCCTTTTTTTTCCTCTTTGGTGAGTTGTTCTTTCTTGTTGGATGGTGTGAGTTTTGGGTATAGTAAGGAAGTTTTTATGGCTGGATTTATGGAAAATTTTAATGTTGGAAGATGGTGTAAAAATGGATTGGCAAAGTATAGTTCTAAGCTTAAAGACGTGAGTTATAGACTCAATAAAGGGGTTGAGTTTTGGTGAACGTTCTTATTAGTTTTAATCTCTTTAGATGTGTTGTTTTGTAGTAACTTCGAGTAAGAGGTTGATTGTGGGTTCAAGGTTTATGTCCATGTGAGTTGTTGGGTTAAATTATCAAAGGGTTAGAGAGATTTCTAGTTTTAAACCTTTATCGTATTATTTTAAGTCTCAGACTTCATGTTGTTTACAAGACCTTATATTACTGTTTAGGAAATCATTCTTACACGTCCTTGTTCCATTCAAGAGTTGGAATTCCCAGTCAAGAGGTAAGTCGCCTAGACTTACTTAGTTACCAGTTTTGATGTGTGCTTGATGTGTAGATATGATGTGTAGATCTGTATTTTGGGATTCATTCCTATATATTTTATATGTCTATTTGATAGTAATTCGTTATTTTGGAAAATATAATAGATGAATACTATTCTGTATTTTATTCGGATTTCTAAGCATTGGCAACTAACCGATACGACAATGATTAAGGATAGTTGGGAAGGCGGAGACATCCCTAACTTAGTTGTATGTCAAGTCAAAATGATAATGAAATGTTTTGGCAAGTACTCCCGAGGAGGCTTGACTAGGGGTAAGAAGGTGAATGATGAGGGTGTGAGTGGTTCGGATAAACGGTGGAGGCCGCCGTCCACTACCCCGCGTAAGGCTGGAGCATGCCATACTTGTTTGATAAATGATATTAATTGAGAGTTATTGAGTTGTGATTGAACTATTATTGAGACGAAAAGTGATTGAGGTGATACTAAAGTGAAATGATGTGTTATTATTAGTATGCATTGTATGGCTATAAATATTATTATGTGCGCCTTATGATTACAAGTATTGTTGTGCGTTTGTTATTTGTTGTGAATTTATTATATGTGAACTATTCTATTAGTATTCTTATTATGTAATTTAATAAATTGATTTCGCCATTGCATATTGTATTTACCATTTGGTGCATGTTAGAATTGCTAGCTAACCCTTAAGGGACTTGTTTTTTTTAGTTTTAGGTAAAAACATGAGACTCGTGTTGGAACCTCGGCAAAATGATGGTACGAGTCATTGGACGCCGTGTCATTAGGATTGGGTTTGGTGGGTGAAATGGTGGTTATTCATCTTTTATATTATGTATAATGTTTGCTTTTGTTGAGGAAAGGATAGTATGAGGTCAATAAAGTGTTCACAAGTAGTGTTGTAGTTTATGTTAATTGGGAATTCATGCATGTTTTCCATACATTGATTTTATAAATATAGGTTGGTTGCTTTCTTTGTATTTTCTCATCGTGCCCGAGTTGTAAGATCCGCGTGAACTCGTTGTCAGGTTAGCTCATGTGAACCTATGTGTGATCTACTACCGAGTAGTGCCCCAATGTAAAGTCGGGGTGTTACAAATTGTTATCAGAGCCAGGTTGACAACAAGGGCACATGGACTGAACAACAAATGTACTCGAGGTCCAACTTAAAATAAAAACTGGCCAGTGATTTTAATGTGTTTTCTAATGGGTAGTCATTTTGCATGTATGTGAGTAAATGACACGCAACGACTTCGCCGCCATCAACCGAGGACCTCATGTAAAATAGTAAGTTAAGTTGCTAACTTTAGATAAAAGTAGATTCTAATTGTAAGAGTTTTATTTTGGGATAGCTCCATAGACTATAGTTGAATCACACAAAGATGGTAAAAGAGGAATCATAGTCAAGACCATGGTAGGGCCAAGTTGAGGTTAAAAGAGGGACTCATGTTGTTGGAGAACCACATAATGTTCTTTTCCAAAAGAGTAATATGTTGGTGATATGTTTTCTCATGAATATTTGGTATTGGTCTAATAGGTGATCAAGTGAATGAACCTAGTGTAAAAGGGTAAAAGAAGTTGTTAAAACAAGAGGGGTAAGGTAATTCTAGAGTGAATTCTTCTTAAGCACTTAAGATTCCAGACTAATGGTGGTCATATTTGAGTTAAGAATGAGGATTGAAGATGATGATGTTTGACTTGAGAAAACTGGAGCATTGTTTTAGGAAATGAACTGAGGATGCAAAGTGGAGAATAGGAAGAGAAGTAGTTAAACTTCTTTGAAGTTGATCATAGGAAGAGTATCACATATGATTAGGCAAAAGACTTGAAAAGGCTGAGCTATACAGTGATTGCACACATGGACAACATGATTGAGATAATCTGAGTGTCAACTTTGATGTCATATGCTGCAAAGTCGTTTAAGGAAAAGTAGAAGAGGCAGGGCTCAGTATGGTCTAGGGCATGAACTAGCATTGGAAATATCTTTGTCAAAGTGGTTAACTAACAAGTTGAGACAACTTTATAGATATATCGATAAAGGAATGACATTGTGTGATGAGTCCCGACTTGGATCGTCTTGCAACTAGTTCGAATGAGTGGATGTGAAGATGGAATTGCCTCTTTTGATTGCTCCAAGTTCGAACAAGTGAAAGGTGTTGTTGATGGTTGTAGAATTCAACAAACTCAAAGATAAAACAAACTGAATTGATGTAGTTTTATTAGGATAAGTGTTTGATATTTGTGTGGATAAACTCACCAAACAAAAACCAAAAAAAGGCAAAATCGGATGGGATAAACACACCCAATGAATCTGGCCAATCCTTTGATAAACACACAAAGGAAGAAGGGTCACTTGGTCAGACGCCCCAAGCAAGAGTTGCAAGCCATAGACTCGACTTCAGCTCTCGAGTTTTAAAACAAAGGTAATCTGAAAATAAAAAGGAATTATGGCCTTATATAAGCCTCAAAATGCCATAAAAAAGGTCTCTTAAATTCGACCATTAAGAGGAGAAAATGAAGAGTCTTCACTTGATTGGAGTAGGTGAAGAGATGGCTGAATTATGAAGAGTTTTGATCACTTTCTAGGCTGCTTGCATTAATGGAAGATGAGCTTTGATTATGGCTGAGTAATGGCGCCACTTGGTAGGGGTCCTTGAGTGCATTAAATGCACCAAGCGAGCCAACAACTTGAAGCAACGTGATCACGATCTCTTGGTGGCTTGGTGGCGCAGCCATGGTGGCTAATCCAGCTTGGAGGTGGTCCTTGAGGAGTCTAGCACGGCTTCTTGTAATGGGACCAAGAAGAGGTGGCGTTAAATCATGATGTGGCCTAGGTTGGAACACATCATTGTGTGTGCTAATGTGGGGAATGGAAGATGTAAAACTCTAGGATAAAGATGCTTCTATTGGAGGAAGAGTTTGTGGACCAGTAGTGGTGCCATAGTTTGAAGTACCACTAGATATTGTAATTGTTATTTGAGCCATCTGGGTGGGATTTCTTCTGAATTTGAGGGGCACGGGAGTTGTGCCTAATCAAAATGTTGTTGTAGAGCATCTGGGTTAGTTTGGGGAATTGCAGAGGCAGCTGAGATCAAAGGTAGTTGATTGTATGTCAAAGAAGTAGGGTTAAAGGAGTTAGGTTAGTAATAAGTGTGGAAAAGACTGCCAAGTTGTGCAGTGATGGATATATGAAGTACAAGTGATTTGCTTTTCAAGAGGACAAGGAAGGATTACGCATTTAGAATATACCTGATGTTTGTAAGTTGCGGATGTTATTCCGGGATTAGCTTCCAAAATTACCACCGTAGAGTTGGGTAAATTATTAGTAGTGAATTGAAATTGGGGATGAGACCAATATCAAAAGTTCTGAATCGTATAGTCCCGAGGAAGGATATCTTATTATGATGTTGTATAGATTATTGAGAGTTGAACTAAGTGATTATTATGATCAAGAACTTATTGTCCTATAATGATGGCTTGTTGGACCAATTGCAAGGAGCCATGGTGTTTCAGAAGTGAATTTGAGATCAGGTTATCACTAGTTGAAGAAAAAACATTCCTAAGATGGCTTTTTGAGCAAGATATGAGTATTATAAATGGGTAGTGATGTCGTTTGGATGGACTAATGCCCTATAGTGGTTATGGTATGATGAACTAGATGTTCATTGACTACTTGGATAGGTTCATGGTGATTTTTATTGATGACATTCTGATTTACTCTCAGAGTCAAAAGGATCACGTTGAGCATCTCAAATTAGTATAAGGTGTATTGAGACAACAAGTTTCCAAGTGATACAAGTAGGATTTCTGATAATCAGAACTTACTTTACTAGGACATGTCATGTCCGCAAAAGGAGTTAAAGTGGACCTTGATGATATAAGTTAAGTTGCAAAAAAAAGAGGGAATAATATAGTGATGTCTCAAGGGTAGAGCTCGATTGTCTGTTGATGCAAAGGGATAAAGTTAGTGTTTCCTCTTCTAGACGGTTGAAGCCAAATGAGTTAAATTAATTAAAGCATGATCTGGAATTAGTAGTAGTGGTGCATGCTTAGAAGATTGGTTTCATTGTTAGTAAGGAAATACATGCAAGGTGATGATAGATTAGAAATGTTATATCTTTATGCAGTAGGAACTGAGTAAGAGGTAGCAAAGATGGCATGAGTTGTAGAGGATTATAATTTAGAGATCCTTTAGCATCCTAGAAAAGAGGATGTAATCATTTATGCTCTTAGCAGGAGGACATTTTAAGAATGTACTTTAGTTTATGTGATTGTACAATCAGAGTTATAGAAAGAACGGATGTGGTATGAGATTAAGGTGCAGATTCAATGATATTAAAGTAAATTGAATTTTATGGATGTGTTGAGTCAGCCTTACTAGAGAAAATAAGGTAGAGGTAGGAGATATGCATACTGATGCAAGATTTTATATAGAGGTTGATTCGTGGAGATATATCCGATTCTTCATAATGGACTGATGGTACTTTGAGATTTATTAGTCGAATTTGTGTGCCTTGAAACGAGGAATAAAGACACAGGATTTTACAGAAAACATATGTTACACTATCCTCAATCAAACCTGGAGAAAGTTTGATTTACTTGGATTTGAGACTACATTATTGGTGGAACGACAGGAAGCCAAAATGTATTTAGAATTGTGGCTAAGTGCAAGTTGTTAGTAGATGAAGGTCAAGCCTAGAGATTAGGTAGACAGTTGCGATTACTTTTCATTCCAAAATGAAAGAGGGAAAATATCTCCATGAATTTTTTTCATTGGGCTAAAGAATAGCAGAGTTTAAGATGATGTTTGGGTTATTGTGGATAAATGGACTACGATTGTCTATTTCTTGCCAATCATTGGGATCTGGCTAGTATACAAGATGGTGGAAGTTTTCTGACATTATAAGGTTGTTTGAGGTACCTAAAAGGAATGTACTGTATTGTGATGAATATGTTATTTCTAGATGTTGGCAGCATTGGCATGATGCAATGGAAATGAGTTTGCATTTAACATGTCAACATATCATCCGTAGATAGATTGTTAGATTATAAGAAGATGCATATTATAAAGGATATATTAAGATCTTGTGTGTTGGATTGGTGATGTAAACGGTCTGATTACTTGAAAACTGGCAGAGCCTACTTACCATGGTAATCCTTGATACAAATGGCACCGTATGAGGTTTTGTAGAGCCACAAGTGTAGAACGTCATTGTATTGGAATGACCCATTAGATTTGATAGAGAAAGTGGTTAAGATTTGAGAGAGTATGATACTTGAACAGAATTTTTAGCAATCTTATGCAGATAAGGGGGGGACTACCATTAAACATGTGAAGTAGAAGTACAAGTGTAGTAAAAAGGGTTGTCTACTCGTGAAGTTAAAAGATTTGGGATGAAAGGGAAGTTGAGTCCTTGGTACATCGAGCCATTTGAGATTCTCGAAAGGGTAAGTGAGGTGGCCTACAAGCTAGCATTGCCACCAACCTTGGATGGAAGCAATTGAAGGACACTCTGGTTAGAGTTATGTGAGAATTAAAGCTTCACGTACATAAGGTTCATAAGAGAGTAAGGATTGGTATACCATCGGAAGACAAGGCGCGTCCTTTTTCCTCCTCTTTGGTGAGTTGTTCTTTCTTGTTGGATGGTGTGAGTTGTGGGTATAGTAAGGAAGTTTTTATGGATGGATTTATGGCAAATTTTGATGTTGGAAGATGGTGTAAAAATGGATTGCTAAAGTATAGTTCTAAGCTTAAAGGCGTGAGTTATAGACTCAAGAAAGGGGTTGAGTTTTGGTGAACGTTCTTATTAGTTTTAATCTCTTTAGATGGGTTGTTTTGTAGTAACTTCGACTAAGAGGTTGATTGTGGGTTCAAAGTTTATGTCCATGTGAGTTGTCGGGTTAAATTATCAAAGGGTTAGAGAGATTTCGAGTTTTAAACCTTTATCGTATTCTTTTAAGTCTCAGACTTCATGTTGTTTACAAGACCTTATATTATTGTTTAGGAAATCATTCTTACACATCCTTGTTCCATTCAAGAGTTGGAATTCCCAGTCAAGAGGTAAGTCGCCTAGACTTACTAAGTTACCAGTTTTGATGTGTGCTAGATGTGTAGATATGATGTGTAGATTTCTATTTTGGGATTCATTCCAATATATTTTATATGCCTATTTGATAGTAATTCGTTATATTGGAAAATATAATAGATGAATACTATTCTGTATTTTATTCGGATTTCTAAGCATTGGCAACTAACCGATAGGACTATGATTAGGGATAGTCGGGAAGGCGGAGACATCCCTAACTTAGGTGTATGTCAAGGAGGGCCCCTTCAAAATGATAATGAAATATTTTGGCAAGTAATCCCGAGGAGGCTTGACCAGGGGTAAAAAGGTGAATGATGAGGGTGTGAGTGGTTCGGATAAACGGTGGAGGCCGCCGTCCACTACCCCGCGTAAGGCTGGAGGATGCCATACTTGTTTGATAAATGATATTAATTGAGAGTTAATGAGTTGTGATTGAACTATTATTGAGACGAAAAGTGATTGAGGTGATACTAAAGTGAAATGATGTGTTATTATTAGTATGCATTGTATGGCTATAAATATTATTATGTGTGCCTTATGATTACAAGTATTGTTGTGCGTTTGTTTGTTGTTGTGAATATATTATATGTGAACTATTCTATTAGTATTCTTATTATGTAATTTAATAAATTGATTTCGCCATTGCATATTGTATTTACCATTTGCTGCATGTTAGAATTGCTACCTAACCCTTCGGGGACTTGTTTTTTTTTAGTTTGAGGTAAAAACATGTGACTCGTGTTGGAACCTCGACAAAATGATGGTACGAGTCGTTGGAGGCCATGTCATTAGGATTGGGTTTGGTTGGGTGAAATGGTGATTATTCATCTTTTATATTATGTATAATGTTTGCTTTTGTTGAGGAAAGGATAGTATGAGGTCAATAAAGTGTTCACAAGTAGTGTTGTAGTTTATGTTAATTGGGAATTCATGCATGTTTTCCATACATTGATTTTATAAATATAGGTTGGATGCTTTCTTTGTATTTTCTCGTCGTGCCCGAGTTGTAAGATCCGCGTGAACTCGTTGTCAGGTTAGTTCATGTGGACCCATGTGTGGTCTACTACCGAGTAGTGCCCAGTGTAAAGTCAAGGTGTTACAAAGGAGATGTAGGTCGAAGCAAGCAAGAGCATCCCCAGGTTAGGGCAACTGAGAGGGAACAACAGAAGCGCTATCACCCTCAACAACCACTTCATCAGAAACCAACACATCAGGCCTAGGAGGCTTGGGAATACCATGGATTGCAAGGTCATCAAAACTAGGTGCATGAACCACAACACCATCAACATGCTTACAATTCTTATTAAAAGTATGAGTACAAAAACACTCACCACAAAGCCAGATACTAGCCTAATGAAGTGCCAAATCCAATGCAGAGAAAAGGCCCAAGTCACTTGCAACCCGCGCTTTGTGAGAAGCAGCCAAATCCGTCGTTTTAAAATGACGCGCCCCTAAGTGATCAATAAAATACTTCTTGGAAAGTCCTCTGCCGCCTCCACTATCACAACCATAAAAACCTTTCAACAGGCACGAAAAATGGTCGGAACCAAGACCAATCATGAAATAACAACCATCAAACACTCACCAAAACAGTCAAACTCCACACCAACAAGTACGAACATGTACAACCGAAAACAACAAACAACAAAAGGCACCAACAACAAAGACACACCCACAGTTGACGGAAAAAAAAACACAACAAGCACTAGTAGACAAAACACTAACCAGCAGACACCAAAAACAGTGGAACCAAGCTCGACAAAAACACAACAACAGAACCAAGAACGACAAAAACCGGACCATCGACAAAAACAGCAGCACAACAACCCACAAAACTGGAACAAGCAGAAACAAGAGAAGAAGGCAAACACAAAACCTACTCGTTGACTTAACCAACACCAAACACGCACAGTAGAACCAAGAGCGGAAGACAAAAACCAACGGGCAACCCTATCGACTTGCTGCAGAAGACGACACTCGACCACAAGCGGAACCCTAATGATTTACTGTAGAAGACGACCGCTAGCAGGTCACATTAAAGACGAGGGCCAGCCCCACCGGACAGAACCGCCGGGAAACGCACGGCCCAACAAACGCCCGCCTACAAACCCTACCAAACCCCCAAAGATCGCCCTCCCGATCACCATGTTATTATTATTATTATTATTATTAGTTCGCGCTAGAATTTTTACCTAAGTTGCTTCTTGTACTTGTCTGTTCACGATCTCTTATGAGATACGTTGTTGTGCTTCTAGTGTAGAACTAGGAGTGAGAGTTCTAAATTCTTGAACACCTCTTTATAACAAATTGCATTAGGATGGACCTCTAGACCCTAGTGTTGGTCATGACCATACCGACTCAATCGTTCTGAGGGGTGTCGCACCTAGCTAGTGCTTCGTATAAACTTAGGAATCCGTTACTCTTTCTCTTGGGGACCCCAAACCCAATGTCTTTGGCATACCACATTTCCATCTTAAAAGCTACCAACTCAAATGCCACATTCGTCATTAATGTAAGATAAGTGTCAATGCACATAATAAATGAACACGAGTGGTGACTACAACTTGGAAAACCACTCTTGCTCCCGGCTTTGAAAGGTCATTTTCCAATTTCAATTTGGACAACATGCATTCGGTGAGGTTGGTTATAGGCCCTATTAGTTGACGGGGGTTTTTCAAAAACTTGTATGAATATTAAATGATGTGATTCCATCTACTGAGTCAAGGCCCCACGGTACCGTGCCAATCGGGGCGCCGTTGCACACACTGATTTCCGACCTTGGCGCGCCTTGGCCTTTGATGGTTGGTGCCACTTCTTCGGGCACTTTTAAAGGCACTATGCTCCATGTTTTGAGTGAAGATCTCATCCCTAATGATAAGTTCAATTTGCACGACAAAGGAGGGTCTTCACTTATACAAATCTCCAAGGCCGATGTCCGAGGCGCTAAGAAGCCAAGTCAAGGTACTACTCCCTATTTTGGACGCATCACACGTCCCTGAGCTAAAGCAATGCTTGACAAGATCAATGAGGAGATCATGGCTCATAAGTTGGATTTTGGCTAACAATGGATAAGGGTGGAGTATTATTGTGACTTTTGGTGAAACTAGTGCACAAACTTGACTTATGTTTCGTTAAGGGCTTTAAGTTAGTATCTTTAAACTTTTGGGTTGTTTTATGTAATAACGAGAGGAGTTATGGCAGAAATGAGAGAGAGATAGAGAGAGAGGCGTGGCCTAGGGTATTAAGTCTCACTTCTGGCCTCCTTTGAGGAGACTTGAACAATGAAATTGCTCTCTTTTTACTTGTTTTCAATCTAAGTTCTTTGTTTTGTTTTTCGTTCAATCTCATTGTTTGATCGTTGGTGACTCATATCCGACGCTCTTTCAACCTAGTTTGTTGATCTTGGTGCGTAATATCCAAGATTCAACATCCATATCCAACAATCCATCAATCCACTTCCAATCGCTCCATCCATCGATCCATCTCCATCTCGGTGGAATTCTGCACTACGTCAGTATATTCGCCATAACTTATAAATTACAACTCATACAGATCTCACATTTTGTGGGTTTAAACTAGACTCAAGTATCTAACTCTGGGATTTGGAATCACCAATTCCGAGTCCGGACGAGGGAGATCTATCCTTTTAATCCCAGACAAAATTCAGCCACCGAGCTCCACCATCTTCGAACCAAGTGAAGATTTCCGTCCACTCTTCGGCGATCTCTTTGCACCATCATCTACACCATCGATTCTACCATCATTAAAGTTCCCAACAAACCTTTCTTCCTTATAGGAACCATATTCTTGTGGTGTCCTTATCTTTTCGGAATATTTCTTTTTAGTGAAACTATTTTTGTTAGATATCATCGACCGACTTTCATTTGGAATTCAATGATCTAATTAAAACAAGTCACAAGAACCCTCACATAAATTCCACTTGCTTAATCTGTCACAAGACTAACCCGACCTCTTTCTTTCTTTTGCATGGCCGGCTGATGTGCACCATTCCTAAACGACACATCAGGAAGTAGAGCAGTAGAGCTAAAAGATTGACGAAGTTGAAGAATTTTATTTTGAGTTTTTGTTTAAAATAAAGGGTCGAGATCCTTGGTTTGTGAGTACCATCTTGAATATTTTCGCAACCATTAGTAGATGTACTTCATATTCCGCAAGTTGAAGAATTTGTTGTTTAAAAGTCACATTAATTTAACAAATGGTTTGTGAATTATTATTTGTATTTGAGTTTGTATACTGTGAAAGCCTATGGTGGGTTCAGAAAGTAAATTCTGAAAGCCTATGGGGGTGTTACACCTTTGAAAACCTAAATTATATCCAGTCAGTCATGGCCACATAAACTGATCTCCCTCATCCACCATGGCCTTTGCATCGCCACCCTCACGCCGCCGCCCTCGCACGGATTTCGGATCTTGTGGCACTAAATCTTGTCTTCCTTGCACGATTTTGCTTCTAATCGAACAACCTCGCCCTCACACCATTTTTCTTGAGCACCGATGTATTCACTGTCGTTGGATTTGTGGTGGTTGACCTTTGACTTGCCTAATTATGGTCAATCATTGCACAAGCTTCAAGATAATTATAACAAGATTTTAATAACTACAAAGTATGGATTACATGATCTAAGGGATGTAATCAGACATAGAGAAAGTCCAAGATCTATTTGGGAGAAAATGAGACAGAATATTGGATTTTTTTAACAAAGGACTTTTAAGCAAATTAGATAAATTTTAAGTTTATTAGTTATGTTACTAAAGCTCTATAGGAAGTTAATGAACTCGTCGGAAAAAAATTAAAAAGAAAAAAAATTATAAGTTGATATGGAGAGAGAAGAATCCAATCTTAGGCATTGAATTGTTATTTAACGATTAAATCTTCTCAACTCTATCGATTGAGTTTTTTCTCAACTCCACTGGAACTAGATCCAAAATAATGCTATAATTATTTGAGAGAGATAGAAGGGAGAACAACAAAAGAGAATTTTCTATGTGTTATTAGGTCACTCATAAAGGTACAAATGAGATCTAGAATGAAGACAATAGGGAACTGACCAGACAAGTGACAAATGAAGAAATAAAAAGTGCCCTTACGCAAATTAACTCTGAAAAATCCCCGGGCCCTGATGGCATGTCAGCAAGTTTCTATAAGAAATATTGGGATATAGTAGGACCAAGTGTGATTAAAGCAATCAAAAGCTTCTTTCATTCAGGTAGAATTCTTAAACAAATAAACCATACTTTTATAACACTAATACCGAAAAGAGAGAACTCTATACTACTAACCATTACAGACCAATTAGTTTATGCTCTACTATTTATAAACTGATTGCCAAAATTATTACTGAAAGACTTAAAAAAGTGATGCCAAAATTGACTCACCCTCTCCGGGGTGCCTTTGTAGCCAAAAGATCGATTCAAGACAATGTTCTGATTGCCCATGAAATTTTCCATTCCTTTAAAAGCAAAAAAGGGAAAGACGGGTGGGTGGAAATAAAATTAGACATGGAGAAGGCCTATGATAGACTAGATTGGGAATTCATTATTGAAGTTCTAAAGAAATTTGGCTTTGATAGCAAATATATAGGGTGGATTAAAGAATGTGTACAAACGGTCTCTTTTTCAGTCCTGGTTAATAACAGTCCCACAGAATTGTTCTTCCCTGAAAGGGGATTGAGGCAAGAAGACCCTCTCTCACCATTCCTCTTTATCTTAGCTACCGAAACATTGGCAAGAAAACTGCAAGAGACGAGTAGTATAGACAAAAATACGATTGGAATTCCGCTAACCTACTCAGGAACTAAAATTTCGTTTCTCGCCTTTGTAGACGACATTATTATCTTCTCTCGAGCCAATCAAACGGCTTGTCTTAAAACAAAACGGATTATTAAGGAGTACTGTGCGATATCGGGACAAAGAGTTAACTACCATAAATCTGCATTCCAAACATCAAGAAATGTGGATAATTCCCAAAAGAATAGAATTCAACAAACTTTAGGCATAACAGGAATGATAGACTTGGAATCATATCTGGGATGTCCAATTATCAATGGACGGGTTAATCGAGATACTTTCAAGGATACAATAGGGAAAACTAAATCACAACTAGCTAAACAGAAAGCTAACACTTTGTCTCAAGAAGGACGAACGATTCTTATTAGAGCCAATCTAGCTACAAAACCAAATTTTATTATGCAAAGCTTCATGCTTCCAAACAATGTTCATAAGGAATTGGACCAAATCAGCATAACTTTCTTTTGGAATAAGAACATCCATTACAAACCCCTGATTGGGTGGGATGAAATTTATAAACCAAAGACACATGGAGGACTAGGAATCAGGAAAACTGAACATGTAAACCAAGCAATGCAAATGAAGCTTCTTTGGAAATTACTGGCAGAACTAGATAACATGTGGGTTAAGCTAATGAACGAAAAATATCTAAATGGAATATCAATCCTTACATATAAAACACAGACAAACACATCTTGGCAATGGACAAAGTTAATGAATCTTAGGGAAGATTTCTTTAAAGGCCTTATTTGGCAAGTTGGTGATGGACGAACTATAAGATTTTGGAAAGATAAATGGCTCATGTCGGAGTCACTTGATAAATTTGCGTTATTCTCGGAGTCTGTGAATGAATCTACGCTTGTTGAAGAATTTATTACCAATGATCGGAAATGGAGACATGATGTTTTAAAACGCATGCTTCCAACACACATCGTCAATCCAATAAATGAAGTCCTATACTGGATAACTTGATCCAAGATCGACTATATTGGGCCCCTAGCAAAAACGGGTGGTTTTCGACGGCTTCAGCCATAGAACTAATAACGGGAGTACAACAACAAATCCCACATCCTAATAATTGGATTTGGAAACTGGATGTTTACCCTAAAGTCAAAAATTTCTTATGGAAAGTTGTTCAGAATGGTCTTCCAACGAAAGCAACACTACAAAAGAAAGGTGTTGACACCCCTCCAGGATGCCTAATGTGCAATTGTACACATGAAGATATAGGTCATTTGCTCATAGAATGTCCGCACATAAAAAAATCTAGTTAAGGCAATTAATATTAAAACAGAGGTTATTATCAAAAATTGGGATATAAGAAACAAATCGACTAGGGATATCGTTAATGATTTAATTAAAGTCATGGACAAAAATGAATTTATAGAATTGGCTATTTCTTGGTGGTGTGTTTGGCATCAAAGAAACAAGCTAGTCTTCCAACAAACCCTAGATGACTTCATCTTGAATCTAGAATAATACACAAAAAACCAAATTGCTCAATGGCACAGATAAAAAAGATGGGAATTAGATGAAGAGAGGGTAAAACAAAATACAAAAATTGAACATGCTAGGAAGAAAAGGAAAGAGGAGAAGTGGCTAAAACCGCCTAATAATCATCTGAAATTGAATTTTGATGGTTTTAAACTTAATTCAGGTCTAGCAACCTCAGGATTTTTAATTCGAGATCACAATGCAGAAATTGTTGGTATATGCACAAAGAAACAAGGAGCTATCTCGATCTTAAAAGCGAAAACTAATGCTCTAAGGGAAGGAATTAAGGAAGCACGAAGATTAGGCATAGAAAACATTGAAATTGAAGGTGATAATCTCACTGTGATTAATGCTATTAAACAAATTGGTAGATGCCCATGGGAAATCGAAATGCTAATATCAGATATCCTAGTCTCCTTGCAACAATTTACAGTTGTTTCAACTCGACATGTGGGTAGGGATTGTATTGCCGTGGCCGACAAAATTTCTAAGCTGGGCCACAACATCCCTACCAACCTCCTTTTGGATAATCTAGAGCTGCAAGTTCTCATCCGTAAGGATGCCCTAGGACGCCCCCCGTAAGGGTCTCCTAAACTTTACCGTTTCAAAAAAAAGGTCACTCATAGAGGTCTTTATATAGAGAATAATAGTCACTCACAGAGGTCCTTATATAAAGAATAATAGATAAGTCTAAATCTAGGGTTTTCTATGTATATCTAAATATAATATTATTATAACACTCCCCTTAGATGTACATCACTAACTTTCTCATTAAAAGTCTTGTCTAGAAAACCCAATGGGACAAAACCAAGACTAAGGGAAAAAGAGTGCAATTATGATTCTTCCTCTCAACTTGAAATATATCTTACTTGCTTGACTGAATTGAGCATCCATCAGGAGCCTTTGAGTTGAATCTTGTAGTTTGAGAACGCTTAACAATATGTACTTTGGTTGATCAGTCCATGTCGAATTCTCTTCATATATTATTGTTGTCTCCTTTCAACTTGATTTGATAGATGGATAAAAACTTCATTCTTTCACATATCTCGAACTATAAGTCGAGATTGTCTCGATAGAAACCTTATATGACGAACTGCCTCATTAAGAACCTTGCTTGGAAAAATCTGGTGGAATAAAAACCAAAGCCAAGGGAAAAAGAGTACAGTTGTGGAATATTGCTCTCCCTCAGTTAAACATACAATCTTTATGTAATAGATTTATGCCATCATAGACTTTTGTAGTAGAATTGGTACTTCTGGACCAATAATCTTTATTTTATGTTTAGGGAGACAATAACTCGTTGTCACATCAAATGACGTTATTGAGGTAATGAAGTAAGGTACACCTATTGTATTGAGATATGGTACTTCAAGACCTAATATCTCTTTCATTTTCTGATTAGGGGCAAAAGGCGATCCTTTTCCACACTTAGTGATCTTACTTCCATTGGTGTGTGTGCGCTTTAACCAAAGTCAGTGGGTCCTTTATCCCATTCTTTATATGCTCAAACTTCAGGCCGAGGCAGTGTAACACCCCGACCATAAACTGGGGCACTACTCGACAGTAGACCTTACCAAGTACTACTTAGGCTAGTCTGACAACAAGTTCATTCGGATCTTGCAACTCGGGCACGACGAGAAAACAAATTAAAGCTTCCAACTAGTATTTTTAAAAATAAAGATTAGAGAACACACATGAAACCCAAACCTTAAGCTTAAAAGGAAATAAATTACCAAACTTCACATGCAAAACTCTAAACATTTCTAACCACTCAACCAAGGAAAAGAAATGAAAACCCTCAACCTATTCCAAGCCTATTGACACGTGTGCCAACCTCCGCTCCACTATTAGGCTTACGCTCCCACATGGTTTCTAATCAGTACCTGCATCTAAAAAAATAAGCCCCCGAGGGGTTAGTTCCTATTCCAATCCAAGTTAGAAATTACATGGCACTAGTAAGACGTTTTAAAAACCAACACGCAATTCCTAACATTCACAAGCAAGAATAAAAAGCACGCAAACCAACTACAGTCCATACCTAAATTCCAAATACTCACTCATACCCATCAACACATTCTCATTTACACAATTTTGCACAACCACTTACACATTCTCCTCCGCACATCCAAACGCACACATACAATTTATTTTGCGGCAATGCAACCCTTCTTCACCATTGCATTCTATGCGACAATGCAACCCTTCTACATCATTGCATGTCATTCCAACAATGCAACCCTTCTCCATCATTACATTCCGGTTCTCAAATCAAACACATAAATAGCATTCACAATATGTCACATACAATAAAACTTTACAAAAACAAATCGCACACATATCACATAAAAATACAATTTTCATAAACAAAGAAGTAGGGACTAGTACTAATCCTACAAGCACAACATAATGTCTAACATGAACTGAATAGAAACCGAGCAAGTCACAGAACGACTTACCTTGAATGCAGTATCCCTTATCGATCACAAAAAGCTATGAACCCTGAGCAAAAGGACTCCCTAATTTTGACAACACAAATATATTTAATATGACATCTACTTTAGATAAATAATTAATTAAACATACTAATTAATTATGAATGATCCGATTCGATCTAACTAAACCCTCAATTAGAACCCTAACTACAAATCGCCCTCGATTTTTCCAACCGTACGAACGCAAGCCTTGACAACTATTTACAACTATTTGACTAATTAATCCTATTAAGAAATCTTGTCTTGTGCCTACTCCCTCGTACCGTAACTAGTAAAACAAAACAAGGCCTACTAATGAACCCACTAGATAATAGCTTGATCAATCGATTAAACTTGACCAAACAACTAATTAACAATATGAATTAAATTGCTTTACTAGCTTAAGACTCTCCTTCGAACCAAACTATTCTAGTCCCAAAAAGCTAGCACCTTCCTAAAACAAAATAGATTATGACCTCTTAAAAACTTGGATATATATATAAACTAGTTATAAACTTAGACTTAATTTGCAAAGAACGAACAAACCCATTGAATTAATTTTTAGCCAAGTCATCCAGTTCGCATATCCAAAAGTACTAGGAGAATCCCGTCACAATCTACGATTTGACCCGCACTCTAAACCGATCACACCTCATTTTAACACTCATGATTAAAATAAATTCGGAAACTTCAAACTCCTCCCAAGCTTAATCTTAAACAAACATTGACCCACTCTCGGAAAACAGAAGCAGAACAAGTTGCTTACAAGGAAAAGGAGGGAATGGTGATTGACCATATTCGTAGATGTCAGTGATGGAACTTGCGAGCGAAGACGGTGGTGTCCCGCTGTTATCGAATCGGAGACGATCAAAGGCGCTCTTAAAATTGAGGAATCCGCCGTCGTCGTTGGCTGCACACGATCGA
This sequence comes from Fallopia convolvulus, assembly GCA_964016875.1. Lineage (NCBI taxonomy): Eukaryota > Viridiplantae > Streptophyta > Magnoliopsida > Caryophyllales > Polygonaceae > Fallopia > Fallopia convolvulus. The sequence goes on along the minus strand of OZ024720.1, from coordinate 30,235,869 downwards.
CTGGTGACGGAGACGATCACCGATTGTGCGTGGCAGCTCTGGCAATCTCGATTGGAACGAAGGGAATTGCTTAACTAGATTTGGTGTCTTCGATCGTTCTCTCGTGCCACAATAGGAATGAAGAAAGAGTTGATCGATGGTTAAAGAGAAGGAAAAGGAAATTAATTAATATAGGCGGCTCATCCGAATAAGTTCGGTCAACTAGGGTTAATTTAAAGATAGAATTTGTCAGGCTAATATATCAATTAAATTAAGATTAAATTAAATATAGTCGAATGATAAAATAATTGATAACTAATAGGTATGCCTTTATACTGATTTATTTGCGGAGCAAGAATCCCGCTTGCTTGCCAAATAAGAAATCCCTGTACCCGACTCTCGAAAAAAAAACGATGATGAGGTTATGAACGAAGCCCAAAATCGAATATTACAGACAGTACTTGGTAGTTCTTAAGTCCTCCATTCCAAATTCATTCTTTATGTAATTAGCTGCTAATATGACTCTTTGGGTGTTCCAATAATATCTAAATCATCAACATAAACCGTTATGATTACATATCCTAACTTTGTTCTTTTTATGAACACACAATGACTTATTTGATCGCTCACAAATCCTTGCCTTTGTAGATATTCGCTAAGGCAATCATACACCATTCTCCCCTTTTGTTTCAATCCATAGAGCGATCTCTTAAGCTTAATGGAATACATGTGATATTGTTTTGAGTCAAATGCTTCGCACTACAAAAAAAGCGAATTTAGCGACCATATTTCTGGTCGCTAAAAGCAAAATATGGTCGCTAAATGCATTTAGCGACTATATCGTGGTCGCTAAAAGGCCGGTTGCTAACCACTTGGCGACCATATGGTTGAATTTTGCGACCATATGGTCGCTAAATAGTGACCATGGTTGCCACATTGTTGGCGACCATTCTGCGACCACAACGATCAATTGGTCGCCCCTATTAGCGAACATATGGTCGCTAATAGGGGCCAAAACATGGCGACCCTTCGCAACCAGCTGGTCACTAAAAGCACAAAAAAACGCACGACCCTAGCCTTTCTCTAGTTTCAAAGCGCACGATCGTGCGCCTAGGAGTGCACGATCATGTTTGAAATTATCGACCACTAGGTTGCCAATTTATTTGTTTTTTAAAAAAATAATTACGATTTAATATAAATAATTCATATTTAATATTTAATAATTCATTAATTTACATAAATTCATCAATTTACATAAATTTAAATAATTTACAATAGTTAATAATATAACACCACTACACTAATCTAGCCGACTTCGCCGGAGCCGTCGGGACTGGGCGGGCGGGACACGCCCTTCTGCGGGTCGTGTCGTTGCATTTGGTGCATCCACGCCTCGACCTCGCGCTGTTGTAGGGCATATTTAACTTGACAACAAATAAAATTTGTAGTCAAGACCTTGCTGAGTATAGTGAAGTCAAGATCGTCCACGAGAAGCAAGGTTGTATGTTTACCGAACTAAAAACAAGAAAACAAAACAAAACAAAGCAAAAACAGCTACGACAGACCTCGTTAACGACCTTGTCAGGGTTGTTAACGATCCTGGAATTCTACTTGAAACAGAACAAATATCGATGCAAGTGCAGGCTCGGTACCGATCAAAAGTGCCTCGATAACGAGTGAAATCGAATGCAAAACTTAAGAAAATCAAAGGATAAAAAGCTCTAGGAGAAGGTTTACCACAACATAGCTATGCATATAAACTCATGTGAAGATATGGATCATGCCTTTGAAGATAAATCTATCAAGTTTCGTCGACTAAACAAGAAAATCAACCAACTTTCATAAACCAATTCACTTTATTACTTGTTTTGAATCCAAAGCTCGAAACTTTCGTTATCGAACAATATCAACATTCAAGCTCACAACTTTCTCTTTCGATTAAGCTACAAACTCAAACTACTTCGACTCTCGTCTAAGCATAAACACAACAAGCAATTCAAAAGATAGAAGGCAATCAAAACTTAACACATTCATTCAATCATGCACAACTATGTCGGGTTTCAACCCCGACCCTAGAAAAGTAAACTACTCACTCTTCGTTGAATCAAAGAAAACAACTTTATTCAAAGAGAACATGGAAAAGCAAAACTTACTTGAATTTGAAAGAAATATTGTCTTACAACCACACGTGGAATTCGAAAGTAATTGAAAACAACACTAAGAAGCTCGATCACCGAACCCAAAATCCCTTCCTCTCTCTCGATTGGAAAACAGTCCGAGTTCTCTCTCTCTCTCTCTCTCTCTCTCTCAACTTCTCTCCTAAGAAACTAATCGAATCCCCCCTTGTCTAGGCTAGAACAAGGGTATTTATACTAAGAAGACTATGTAATAAAAGATCTAAAAGATAAGAACTAACCAAACTAAAAGATTACAAGATAAAAGATATAAATTCCGAAAGTCGGCTGCGCTCTACCGACACAGGTCACTTCGTTATCGACCTGCACATGGTCGGTAGATACTTGCTGAAATCCCTTAGCAAAAACTCTGATGCAGAGCTCGGTAATGACCCTCACAGATCGTTTGCTTATTTGCACTCTTTCCTTGGCTTTAACTTGCACTTCAACTTGATCTTTCCATGCACTCTTCTTTCTCCTCTTCTATGCATTCACCACTTCACCACTTCACCACTTCACCACTTCACCACTTCACCACTTCACCACTTCACCACTTCACCACTTCACCACTTCACCACTTCACTTCAGCTTTGCTTGAAAATGCTCAATTCCGCTTCAAAAACCTACAAAAAGACACAAAACGGAGTAGCTTCCATACTTTTCACAAAATATGCAAACTTATCCAAAAACAACAAAACTAACTCTAAAACTTATTAAAACTAAACTAAACAACCTAAGAAAAACACCTAAAACGAGACCAAAAACATGAACATCACGCGCATCCTACTTTGTAGGTCCTCCACGGTTTGCCTAAGCCCGATGTTTTCTTGCGTCAATACCGCCACCCGAGGAGCTGGACAACGCGGTGCCGTCAATCACTCACTGTATAGCTTGGAGGCGGCGTTGCCAAGGCCGACGACGGCGCCTGCCGCCGACCCACCCCCCGCGCGGCCGCCAGAAAGGCATCATACTCGTCTTGAAAGGACAGTGGGGTGCCCGATTTCGAGGACCTCTGGGTGAGGATCTCTTGGGTTCGAGCCTAACAAAATACGTAAATAATATAAATAAAAATAATAATATAAGAGATTAAATAAGACGTAAAATAATTAAAACTTACAGCGATGAAGGCTGACAGCTCGTCTATAAAACGCCGATCGGCGCCTTGCGTGTGCGTCTCGATGAGAAGCTCAAGAGGCGTGATGCGGCGACGCCGTTGTTCTTCCTACGAAATTCATTAAGTGTGTTACAAACTATTAAGAATAATTAACATAATTTAAGTTAATCAAATTAAGATAAAATATGTACCAATCGACGCATGGTGTCGAGGTGGGACCTCGAACCGCTACTGTGGTTCGCCGGATTGACATTTTGGATTTGCTTCTGTTGCACACACTTGGCTGTGAACGCCTCCATGGACCAATGCGTCATCTTCCAATTCTCCCAAGTGGCGTACTTGATGAAATTCGGCTTCGTCCCGGCCCGACGGTGCTTCCCGATCAAGTTGTTGTATCTCATTGGCTCTCTTCTCCCACAACAACCGGACGGACTCGACGTCTATACCCAGCTGGGAGGGATGCCATCGGAAGTGTGTCTAATTAAATCCGACAAAACAATTATTTAAATATAGTAATTATTTAATGCAGAATTTGAAAAAAGAAATGCAAATTAAATAAAATTTACCCTCCAAGACTCAAACCAACCAGTCTTCGATGCGGCGGATGCAAAGTCGAACTCCGACGCTTATCGTCGGGTTGGCCTTGTTTGATCTATGTCGACCACCGCAAAACCATGCTCGACGGCTGCAAGCTACGAGATTTTGAAAAACGTTTTATAACATATTTAAAGGTATGAAAAGAATTTAATACAAGCAATGTCTTAGAAGAAATTGTACGTGCCACCCGCCGGCAATGGAAAGATCCCAAATGCGATTCGGATCAAGCCATCGACTCGATCCTGACGAGGACGAGGATGTAGGGGCCCTAGACTTATCTGCTTGGGTGCCCGTCTCCTTTGTACTAGGATGACAGGCCCCGTCGTCCTAGGACAAACGTGGTGTGTCCCGTGTGGGTCGCCTCAGACGAGATCTCCTCGTCCGGTATCTCGGAGGAGCCCGGCTCGTCCGGACAAGGAGCTCGTACACGTCGACGTGATCCGAACATAATAACAAAACTATAAAAACAACAACATCAACAATACCATCAACATT